>JAULJZ010127684.1:0-11008 GCA_032270985.1 Heliamphora pulchella | reverse complement strand
AAATTTTTTTTTTTGACTTTTGGCTGAAAGCATTTATAATAAAAGTATGAAATAAAAGTTTAAATAATTATTTTACAATCAATTTAATAAAAAAATGACAAAAATCTAACAAAAAAATCACAGAAATAAATGACATATAACAAATAAATAATAATTAATAATAGTTATCTAATCTAATGATTCTTTTTTTTTATAATTTATAAATTTAGAAAGTTTTTAATTATTTCTATATAAATCTTACAATAATTATATATGTATATATATAAACACACACATTAATCGGGTCTATACGGTTCAATTTTCAGTTTTATTCGGGTTAATCTCCTACTAACTCAGGAAGCGAATCAATATGATCACTTTATCTTTTTTGGGACTCAGAACAAAACCAATTACTTGTAAAAACCAAACCAACCCAATCCGTAGAGGTTGGATTGGTTCGATTTTCAAATTTTTAAAGTCACTTGTGCAACCCTAAATCAAAACACACTCTCTCGTAATATTTATTCAAATTTATACCACTTTTAAAATACAATAATACTCATTATTCATAATTTATTTACTACCGCTAACAATTACATATAATAGTTAATATCAAATATATAGAAGCGTCAAATTGTCCACATTGAATAAAAAATAAAAAATTTAATTTTTTATCCAAACAACTAACTTGAAAAAAACTAGTTTAAAAGTTAAGTTATCAAACAATATATTTCGAACTAAATTTAACTTTTTAACAAAACAATATAAAAAATTAATTTTTATACTAGTTGCCAATAAAACCCTAAGGATAAAATTTAACATTGATTCATCTATTAATTCTTTATAGTTTTTTATTTTATTTTATAAATTATGTCAAATGTCTCCGCTTTGTTTTAAAATATAATTGGGGCGGTGGAGGTGCAGAGCTGGACTAGAATTGTTTGGAGGCTTTTCCCTTAATTAAAGTCGATTGGCTGCTCACTTTGTGGACCCCACTTTTTTTTTTCTTTTTTGGCAATTAGGTGATTTTTGGCCAGTTTCGCCTAGCTTTTTTTTTAACTTTTTTATTTATTTTATTTATTTTATAAAAAATAAATATAAAAAAAATATAAAAAAAGTTAATTGATTATTATGAGATGCTAAATAAATAGGCTTTTTAAAAGACTTTTGAGCAAAATTTTTTTAAAAAACCTTAAACCAAACAGAGATAATAAAATAAAAGAATTCACATATTTTTAAAAAAAATAATTATCGGATAATGAATGTAATTGCATAAGTCGTTATTTATTAATACTATATATGACTAAAAAATTAAATAAAAATTTATAAATTTTTCATTGTTCAATAAAATTAAAAGAAAAATCAAAGAAAAACTAAGGGGCCGGTAACTAGTTTAAAAGCTAGTTTTTTTTTTGTTTTTTTTATGATTTTAGTAAAAAAAATTAAATTGAGTTCAAAATATATTATTTGACAATTTAGCTTTTAAGTTAATTTTTTTGAAATAAGCTGTTTGGATAAAAAGTTAGCTTTTTGCTTTTTGTTCAAAGTTGATATTTTTACATTTTTATATATTCAATATTAACAATTATATGTAGTTGATAGTGGTAGTAAATAAATTATAAATAAGAGATATTATTGTATATTTTTAAAGTGATGAGAGTTTAATTTGAATATTATATGAGTTTGTGTTTTAATTTAAAATTTTAACTTCTTAATTTTTTTACCAAATGGGCAAAATTGATATTTTTACGTTTTTAACTAAAAAAATCAAAAAAGTCAAAATTGTCAATTAAGGCTATTATAATGATGAAAGAGTTATTTGGATTGTAAATTATTTATATGGGGGATTAACAAGTCTAACCGATGCAAATAAATGCGATTTTATTTGTTCGGCAATAAAAAATATAAAGGAGTATGTTTGACATGTTTTTTTAAAATATAATTTAGGGTCTTGTTTGGTAATTTAGTTTTAAGTCAAGTTTTTTATTTAAAATTGTTAGTCAAATACGCAAAAGATTTATTTAGTGAACCGTAGAGGTGATTTTAAGCTAAATAATAATAAATTAAAAGACTTTGCTTAAAACCACTTTAACCCAAAAAAAGCTTAAAGTAAAAAAAAATTAAATTTTTTTTTACATAATTTTATGTTTAATATGAATCTTGTTTGGTAGATTATGGAGAATAAATTTTAAAAATATAATTTTTATAATAAACAGGTGTGTATAATAAAAGTTATTATATTTTTAAAAAATATATAAAATTATTTTATGTAAAAAACAAAAAAAAAACAAAAAGACTAAAAGCCTTTAGATTTCCAAAGGAAATTTTTTAACTTTTTAAACTTGAAGTCAACAAATAAAAATCTAATTTTTAAGTCTTTTGGCAAACGAAACCTAGATCATAATCCTACTCAACAAACATGGCCTTAGGATATTCTTGGGTGGGCCACCGCCAAGATTTGGGTCTTTTCGGTGGCCTGTTACTAGCCCATGAGTTCCACGTATCAGCCCATTATTACAGAAGGGGGAAAAAATTGAGAGAAATAAAATTGGAAACCAAACACAGTACAAGTTTAAAACTCCATACCAAGAATTAATGGTGCTGTTGCTAAATTTTACTCCAAGATTCTGTTTATTTTGATTTTGATGTAAAATATTTTTTTAGTAAAATATTTTTGATAAAAAGTATTTTTTATTTTTATTTTCTAGTATTTTGTTGACACTTTAAAAATATCTTTAAAATAATTTTTTTATTGTTGAATTGAAATTAGTTATTTTTCGTAACAAATTTATGAAAAATATCTAAATCTAGTCCGATACCTCATGAAGCTTCGTTAATGTTTTAGATAACTTTTTTGTGGTTTTTTGTGACTTCTTTGTGGTTTTTTGGTCTAAATTTTTATTTTTTCAATTTATTATAATAAAATAAATTTAAAAGTATAGCCATTTTAAGTAGAGTTGAAAACAATTCTCTTAAAACAAAAAAAAAATCTTGAAAAAGCCTTAAAGTGACTTTTTAAGCCTTTTTCCATCTTTTATAAACTTTTTTTTAGATTTTTGATCATTTTCTTTACTTTTATAGTTTCTTATAACAAAATAAATCTAAAAACTATTATTGGTTGAATCAACATAATTTTTTGTTTACTAAAGATGGAACAAAAAAGGCACATAAAAAAAACCTTTAGAAAAACTATATGAAACAATAGTTATCACAATCAATGGCTTATGTGTCTTTATTTTAAAAATCGACACAAAGTATTTATAATTTCACAAAAAATCAAACTCAAATTAGTCTCTTAATAGAAAATATCGTACAAATTTATTTTTTAAAAATAATTTCATCTTATAATATAAAATATTTTACTAAAAAAATTTATTTAACTTACTTTTTATTAATTAAATATAAAAAAATAAATTAAATATTTTACATTAAAACAAACAAAACCTAATGTAAAGCTCGTGCTTCAGTTGGTCCCTCAAGAACTCTCATGAGGGGAAATTATGAGATTCTGTTTCTTACTGGGAAAATTGTGATCCAATCCAATTACATGGGAAGATTTCTTCCGCTAGGTTGGTTTTACTTATTCTATTTGGGCCAAATTTTATGAGTTTTAAATTAAAATAATTAAAAATAAATTAATGAACCATTAAACAATATTTGCCCAAACAAGGCCATATTCTTATTACACAAACCGTTCATCTTTAGTACTTGTTGAGTTGTTCATCTATGCAAAACTCATGTGGGTAAAATAATTGGTTCAATTTATCTAATTAGGTATGACCCGTGCCTAAAAGCACTATTACTATTTTTGATAATGGTACTCAAATTAAATGATAATAGTCGATCAATAAAAGATGCAAGAGTAACACATCTCAAAGGCACTACAAAGATAATTTAACTCAATTAAAACTAATCTTTCAAAACCTCTTTATACATTTTGAACTAAATTAAAATGACCATCCTTATTTACCTAACACCCAACCCTCACCATCTAAAACATGTTGAAATCTAAGGGAAAAATTCTAGAAACACATGTCTACGTAAAATCATGTCCATAGACGCGGTTGAGGAGTTTATAACTTCTGCCCACCTGCATACAAATAAGGATAATGTACGAGGGTGTCTCATAAATTCTATTTGTTTGATAGGTTGAATTGGCAAAATCCAATGAGGAGGTGACTGCCGGCCTTCAAGTGCTTCAGTCGCTGAGATTCTACAAAACAAACCCCCGGCCACCAGCCGGAAGGAGGGGCTCCGACGCCCAAATTAGCTTAAAGTGAAAGAGAAAACACTATGGAAAAACAAAAAACCAACCCCCCCCTCCTCTTCTCGGGGAGGGGGTATATATCAATCTGTCGAGAAAGAGAGAGAAGAGAGAGAAAGAAAGAAAGAAATATTTTTTGTGTAGTCCCATCCTGACAAGGATGGGACAGGAGGGTGATGGCCTGTCAGGCCTGTCATGGGTTTTCTTTCAAGGGGGATTTACTCTCCCACAATAGCCCCCAGCTTCTACATTCTTCTTCAGGAGAATGTGGGAGCTGCAAGTGCCCCGATCCTTCGTCGTGAAGGCGAACCAACTATAGCGCTCTAAATGCCTGGCCGAGTTAGGGTTTTGAGTGCTGAAGAGTGAGAGCTGGACTCGGTACCCTACGCTAGGCTAGGGTTGTTGTCGAGAGATAAGCCGAGAGCTGGGCTCGACACCTACACTAGGCTAGGATTTTCAATGGGCTTTTCTAACCCTCGTAGCTCTTTTAGTCCCTGAGATTATTCAAATCTCCTACCTAGACATGCTAGGCCTTTTTGCTGAAGACCGAGAGCTGGGCTCGGCACCTAGGCTAGGCCAGGGGTTTTCGCTGAGTAACTGAGAGATAGACCGAGAGATGGGCTCGACACCTAGGCTAGGCTAGGCTAAGGTTTTCTGCTGATGGGCTATTCTAACCTTGGGAGCTATTCTAGTCCCGAAGATTATTCTAATCTCTTACTTAGGCAAACTAGGACTTTTTGCTGAAGACCGATAGTTGGGCTCGGCACCTAGGCTAGACTAGGGTTTTTTGCTGAAAATCGAGAGCTAGGCTCGGTACCTAGACTGGGCTAGAATTTTTTGAAAATGGGCAGTAGAGCTAAGAGAGAAGACGACTCCAACTGCAGCGCCAATAACTTCGGACTTAGTGCCGAGAAGATAAATCTAGCTTTAGTGTCAAGAATATAACGTCAAATGCAGCAATAGTGCTGATGAGGTGCTCTGCCGTGATGTGTCTATCAAGAGACCGAAGACAAGGATCGCTGGTCGCTGGAGGTCTGAGATGCCAAGGGCAGCCAAGAAGTCGGTGCCGATATATAGAGATAACGAGCATTTCATGGAGCAATTTTTGGTATTTCTTGTACCGAATTTTTAGTGGTTTTGGTATTGCCTCGTTGGTGCCGAGACAAGAGGTGCAATTTTTGCTTTATGGATCGTTTGAGCTCCAAAAGAAAACAGTAAATTCATAGTCGAGGAAGATGGCGGAATCGTATTAGTGGTTGAGCATAATCATATGTGCAAATCAAACTATGCCGAGCTAGGCCGAGATACCAAATTAAATCTTTGAGAGCCCCGGAGTGGCAATGATCCCTTCATTAAACCATAATATTCCTGAGCAATTAATACAAATGCAAGGGAACCGAGAATTCGGTGTCGAGATGCCGCTATAAAAAAATGTTGCCCATCATGTGATCAGAAGACGAGAATTCGCCAAACTTACCAAATGATCAAGCTGCTACGGCTGAACTACATGCCGTATAGTGCCGTTTTACCGAGCTGAGTTGTTTGAGAGGCCGGGTAAGGCACTGAGGAGTGTTAAGCCAGCTCAAGTTCACCAGATATGGATATTAACATAAGTTCAGCAAAAATATACCAAGTATGATTATACTGAGTCTGATTCCCAAACCATCATAAATGCCCTTCTGGGAAGCCCTACACCTATAGAGACTACAGCACAAAATAAGAAAGATGAGTGTAAGTGAAAAAGAGTGTGTAGGATAAGATGACGCCTACGAGGACTGGCTTCACCAACCCTTTCACGAACCCCATCATGAACGCACGAGCTGTTGTGTTGGGAAGCCGAGCTGGGTTGTTTAGGCTGAGCTCCAAAAATCATAGCCTAGCATTGACAGAAAATGCCATAGTCGGGGACTTGGCCGAGCTCCAAGAAACAGCTTGTGCCGAGCTTGTGAGCTGCTATTGGGAGCCGGGCCAATTCTGAAGAGGCTGAGCTTTGCCGAGGAAAGGTTGACGAGTGCCGAGATGTCCACATGCCGAGCTCCCACGGCCTCAAAGGGCTGAGCTAATCCACTAAGCCCATGGTTCACACAACGGATCCCTGTTCGGTTCAGGAGCTTTTTTCTTGCAAGCTTCCCACCCGGACCTTCGTGCTCAGGAAATACTTTATTTAAGTGCCCACAGTAGAGAGATGTTTCGGTGATGGCAAAACTTTGAAAAATCTTCTGGGAGAAAGAGAAAGAGAAGAACCTGTACTGGGATTGAGACAGCAGCCGAGCTTCTCACTGCATTGTCGACCTCTAAGAAGAGTTAGCCAGTTGCCGAGGTGCCGAGCAGAAGAAACTATTGAGAAATCCATAATGGAGACGCGCTGAATATTGCTGAGCACTGGGGGAAGAAATCACAATTGGCAGCTTGCCGTGCTGCCCCGTAGGGACGGGTCGGTGCTGCCCCAAAGAGGTGGATCAGTGCTGCTAGTTTGGGGAGCTCACGTCGAGCTTCGGTTGTCTCATTCGACGCCATGTCTGCTCCGAGGAGACATGGCCGAACGACACATGTTTCGCTATGGAACTTTGTCGCACGTCTCGATAAGCCGAGCTATGGAGCTGACCCATGGCTGAGCTTCGAATATGGACTGTGCGCCAAGCTTCAGAGAGTCTCTAATGACTTTTTTAGAGAAAAACCTGAATTAGACTTTTTTGAGAGAGCATGTTATGTACCCCTTTTGTCAGACCCCCTGCCCTTTAACATCAGAATGAATTGACATGCAGGGAGGAAAACTGGCGACAGATTGAGACCCAAATGGGTTGTAACATGCAAAACTCCATGGCTCAGACGTGGTGGTGTCAATGGAGTGCCGAACAGTTACGAGTTGTCGAAATATGCCGAACCGACTAAGTAGAAACCTGATCAGGGTTGGTTCGGAGCAGGGATAGCCGAGCTAACGACATTTTGATATTTCTCTCTATATAAGCGGTGTATGTATAGGTAGAGAGAGAAAGAAACCAAACCAGAACCGAGACTGATTCGCATGGGCTGAGATGGAGAAATAGATTCTGAGATGGTAGCAAACAGTCGCAGAGGCGCCGAGGTACTGGACCGAGCTTCTCCCGAATTGCCGAACAGAGTTGATTCCAAGAGAGAGAGCTGAGGTACTTGACCGATCTCCCTCTATATAAGAGAAGAACCAAATGTGGGGTTGAACCACTTGTGCTGAGATGGGGTGTCAATATGCCGACCACCGTGCACCGAGAAGTGAGCCGAGGAAACGTCGGCCGAGCAAGCTGAGCTCCTCCCCCTCTGCCAAGGAGAGGTCGAGGGGGGAGGATGTCGAAGTGCCAATCTGAAAAATAATGCCCGAGCTGTTTCAATCCAGAGAGAGAATACATCTTCGGCGAGCGAGAGAAATCGTTCAGATATGCTGCCGAGATATGTTAAATTGAATGCCAAGTTGGGTCGACTATCTGCTGAAAAGACGAGTTAACACCGAGCTATGGCCACTTGGGATTATGACGCCGAGCTATGGGCTTTGGCTACCGTTGCAATTCAAGAATAAAACATGCAATATAGAGAAAGAAAGCCCAGTGATTCATTTTTGCCAAGCTTCCCTTTCCCTCATTTAAGAGAGAGAGAGTCACAGACCTAGATTCAGACCTGCTATGTCTAATCACAAAAATAGGAAGAGATAGGAAAGCTATGCGTAGGCCCTCAGATAGTAGATTCTGATACCTCTTGTCAAAAGGGAAAAATAATTTTGTTGAGCTTTGTTTTTTGATTTTTTTTGTTTTTAGTATACACCACTAATCCATCATGGTTCCCTGCAGACCCTACACACCACTAATCCATCATGGTTCCAGGCAGACCCATGCCTTCTTGCAGAGATTTGTCCAAAAAAACTTCCATTTTTGCATCCGATTTCTAAAGAGAGAAAATAAATCCCAAAGCCTGATTTTACAAAAAGCCATATAAAAAAGAGGTAGGAATCACTTTCCTGAAGCATCGTGAGAGCTCTTCGTTGCTAAAGAGCTTGATTCAACACCCAGCCACAGGTCTTGCTTTCTCGTTGAACTCTGTTGTTCTCGCAAATGGCGCCAAATGTATGGGGGTGCCCCATAAATTCTATTTATTTGATGGGTTAAAACGGCGAGGTCCAATGAGGAGATGACCGCCAGCCTTCAAGTGTTCCAGTCGCAGAGATTCTACAAAATAAACCCCTGGTCGCTGGCCGGAGGAAGGGGCTCCAACGCCCAAATTAGCTCCAAGTGAAAGAGAAAACACCATGAAAAAGAAAAAACCCAGCCCCCCTTCTCTTCTCAAGGAGGGGGTATATATCAATCTGCTGAGAAAGAGAGAGAAGTGAGAGAAAGATATTTTTTGTGTAGTCCCATCCTTGTCAGGATGGGACAGGAGGGTGATGGCTTGTCAGGCCTGTCAGGGGTTTTCTTTTAATGGGATTTACTCCCCTACAGGTAATCAATTGTTAAGGTGCTTCACATTTGCACATCCTGAAAATTACGCACACAAACAAAACATTCAAAGAAATCTTATAGGATTACTTTCAAGTAACTAAAACCACCCCAAGCAACATGAAATGATTACAAAATTGACCAAAACCTCACAAAACCTCTAACCCAAATACTTCCCTCCCTTCTAGCCCTCTCTTCAACCACTGCCTAATATATATATCTACCTAAATATAATTGTTGAAGAAAAATGAATCTAGGAGAAAATCTTATAGATATGCGCCCAATCTCAATTGTACTAAAAGAAATATAAGGTCACAAGCAAACCAGCACATTGAAGGAAGTTTTGGTGGAGAGAAAGGCTAACAGATGTTGTAAGTGGCCTGAAGCAAAATGGGCAAATATCAAGGGGAGGACACTGATAAGTTCATATGAAATATTTGATTTGGTATATATATGTCTTAATTCAAATTGCATTTAAAAATAATTTTTGTAAAGCAAATCAATTCATGTTGCTAAACCAAATGAACACCTAAGCATGAAAGCAGGTAAAGATGTGTACAGTGATCAAAGAACTAACCAATTGCAGTAAAGTGCAAACTAAAATGTCAATTTATAACATGTAGAAGTGGTGAATAATTTATGGCACTCGTAAACTATTTCTACCTCTCATTACTCTCATATAGAACAAAACAATCAGCAACCATCCATGCATCATTATGGGAATTGAGCACCACATAATTAGAGAGCTAACCTAACATATCTATCATGCATATCCACACATAATCAGAGCCAACGTGAGAGGGTGGAGGGAGTATCAAATTAGATATTAGAAATAAATTTGTCATAATTCACACAAAACTATGAAAAACCATTTGTCATGCACATTCTCACACAACTATGAAAAACAAATACATTTGTCATAATTCACTATATGCATCTGTCTCAAAATAAAACATAAAAAAATATTGGAAATCTATTAGAGAAGTACATAGGGGAGAAAAGAGCAAGGGTGGAGGAAGTACCAAATTAAAAGAATTTAGGTTCGATAATGCAGGTGCGTAATTTTTCAATAAAAATGGTAGAATCAATCAATTGAGATTGTCTTGAATGGATACCATGTGAACTAACTATAAACACAATGGAAATAAGAATTGTGTTTAAAAGAATTTTAGAATACCTTCAGGAATAATTTGATGATGGAAATCAAAAACCTCGCGAAGGTGAAGATGGAAATCAGAAACCTCACGAAGGTGAAGAAGAAAGGACAAAATCAATGGTGGTCGACGGCGATGGTGCGATGGGGTAAAGAATGGAAGTGGTAAGCGGCAAAACGTGACGTTAGTAGAGCGAGATGGAGATCAGAGATCAGACTGTGAGAGAGAAGAGCGGTGGTGCGGCGGTGCAGCAGTGCGCGATGTCGGTAGAGTGAGAGAGAGATCAGAGATCAGAGGTAGAGAGAGAAAGGGAGCATTGTGGTTGTCGATGGTGTGATGGGGTAAAGAAGAATGGCGGTGGGCGAGAGAGAGAGAGAGAGAGAGAGAGAGAGAAGAGTCAGAATTTGGGAGGCAAAGGGAGAGAGTGAGGCAACGCTCGAGAAACGTTGTTAGAGAGGCATGTGAGATGAGAGAAGCTTAGGATTTTGGTTGTGGCTGTAAAAGGCGTAGGAGGAGAGTTCGGTGGGAGGCTGTGTGTAATAATCCGTATCATGATTAAATTAAGCAAGCGAATAATAGATTTTTAATTAAATTTTAATAAAGTACCTTAAAATAATTAAAAGAATATATTAGTAATTAACATGGGTTTAAAATATAAATAAGATTTAAAGCTAAATTTTATGTATTTATTTCAATTTTCAGTATTTAATTGAAAACTTAAAAACTTAGGAGCTTACTAAGATTTACTAAGTAAATAAAACTATTAGCTAAGTTACGCACGAAAATTAGTATTCCACACTTACGTATAGATGTGATTTCTTGTTAGGTATTGAGATTTAGTCACCGAGGATTAAGAATTGTGGGATCAAGAACAAGGAGAGAGTTTTGTCACGCTTAAGTCGGTGTGAGATGCTTAAGTATTATCTTAAACATAAATGCATATTATTTTGAATATAAATGCATGTGAGAGTGCTTAAGTATTATGTTGAACATAAATACACGGATTATGTTTTAAATATGTTTTATATTCATGTTTTGAAGTATGAAAAATTGTGATATCATGATCTTTTATTGAAAAATTGTGATATCATGATCTTTTATTCAAATGCACTGGTGTTGTTTTTAAATATGCTATCTGCACTTTTTACAAA
>JAULJZ010127673.1:0-11008 GCA_032270985.1 Heliamphora pulchella | reverse complement strand
TGTCGACTCAAAAGAGTCCTGCTTGCTTTGGTGCTTATTTTGTGTTGACACAAAATGCATTTGTGTTGACACTAATCCTTTGTTCCTGAGGATCAACTTGAAGCATAGTCAGGGTGTTAAATCATTTGATCAATTCATGGTGTCAACTTTGAGTGTTCAAAATGGGTTAACACTTTCATTTTGGAAATAATAAATATTATCCAATTTAAAGACATTTATTTATAAGAAATGAATTATTAAAATCATCAAAATTAATTAAAGAAGCACTTGGGCTAACACTTTTTATTATTAAGATTTATTGAAATAGTTTTTTTCATTATGGGTTTAGCTCGCATTTCTTCTTCCTTTTCAATTAAGAATTTTAATTCTTGGGGGATAAGTCCCTTCAATTCATTAAAATTTTCATAATCTATGCAAGATATGTGAGGCACAACGAAGTAAGAAAAATCCAAATTCATTTCATTAATTTCAATGGGGATTACAATTTTGGTCTCAAAGTAGAAAGGGAGTCGGGATGCCAATAGGTGCATTCCCAACTGATTTGTCATCATAGGAACTATTTACAGACTCAATCAAAATGGACTCAACAGAATCGGATTTCCACATCATGCATACGAAAAGACTGAAAGGACTGACTCTTTTTCATTTTAGCAGCATCCATGATAAGTACAGTGTACTCCGTAGGCCTGTCGGCATCCATCATCAGTACGTCCTCTTCTTCTTTGTTACCTATACGAACTCGGGTCATCTCTTCATCAAAGAAAGAGCCTAGATCTCCTTCCTTTCAATGAATTACCCAGTCTATTGGTATCTTTTTAGTGAAGCCCACCTGCCATATTTCTATTTCCTCCTCGTTGCCAGACAACTGGAGGTTGAAGAAGATCTCCAACCTCGCCAATTTCTAGTTAGTCATTTTCTCAATCCAAGGCTCCGGAGATCTGTAGTAAGGGAAGTCATCTCCTTGTCCATTCAATGTCGGCTCGTATTCTCCCATCTCTGGATCTTCTGATTATGGCGTATATCCAAGCCCATATCTGTGTTGATTATGGTATACAGGGATTGGCTCTGAGATTCCTTGTAGATGCTTGCAAAGGCCCATTCCTGGAAAGTAGGACATTCCTTTTATCATTGCCATCACCTTTTGATTTACGTAGTTCTTTTCCTCATTCACCAGAACTTGAATGGCCTTAGTCTCGTCAAAGTCGGACCCATTTAGAAGAAGGTATTCTTCCCCGTGTTGGATCTCAAGGAGCGGAGTAGTGTCACTAAGTGGAGTTGGCAAGCTAGTTTCACCCGGAATGGTGACAGTTACTCCTTCCTTGATCGACTTCACTTTTTAGTGCAGGGTTGACGGAACTGCTCTAATCGACGGGTCGTGTAGCCATAGCCTTCCCAATAATAGTTTAAATGAGGCCAAAACATCGAGAACATGGAAGTTTACCTCACTTTCAAGCGTTCCTACTGTCACAACGAAAGTTACTAAGCCCAACACATCTCTTCGCGTGTTATTGTACGCCTGTACTCCTTGTGCATTCGGCTTGAAGTCTTACATCTTCAACGCCAAACAATAAGCAGTTTGTAGTAGGCACACATTGAGGGCAGAGCCATTGTTAACTAAGACGATTAACACTTATTTCCCCAAACACTGGACGGTCAGGTGTAGCGGCTTATTGTGTGATGGTTCCTCCATTGAAAAGTCTTTGTCACTGAAGGCAATAACATTAGATTGCTTCTCGGGTATAAGCATTCCATCCAGCTAGTTGGGGGAGACATCGATCGGGATGTCTATGCTGTTGAGAGCCTATAGGATTGCATGTCGATGCTTGTGGGATGCCGCGAGTAGTCCCTAGATACTCACATTTGCCTGCGTTTTCTTAAGTTGCTTCAAAACTATGTGTTCGTCTTCACTGTTCTATTTTTCTGCTTGCTTTCTTGATTCCTCTATGCCCCTACTTGGATGCCCCTTTTTCCAGCTATGCGAGCTTAAAATGTCTTCTGCTTCTTGTTAGGAGTTCAACTTGCTCCTCGATTTTCCACAAACCCTCAAACTGGTCGGTCACTTCACGGATTTCAGCCCCGGGTATGTCTTTCGTCGAAAAGTCCAGAAGTCTTCTATGCTTGTCTTTCCTTGGTTACCTTCTTTATTAGCTCCTTCAAGTCCTCAAAGATCCTCCTCGATTCCCATCACATTTTCTGCAAACCAAATGGATTCTTCATTGATAGCAGTCTCTAATTCAAAAAATTGTGGCAACGATACCTCATCAAACGGATCCTTGTAGTCATATGGCAGTGGAGGGATCCAAGGTTCCTAGGACCTCCCACTGTCATACGACTCCTCCACTATCAGATGCCATTTCGGTACATCCTCTCCTTCGTCATAGTCTATGTCTATGAATTACAACTCCACTTCCTCAAGTTCCCATAAATCATTTTCTTCTTCATATAAAATCTTGTTCATGTCGAGGGAGCATAGGGCTGGTCCCTCGGGTAAAGGAGTTCTCGGTTTAGGCTCGTAAAGAGGAATGATATACACTAGAGGATCAAGCACATGACGCACAGTCCCCAAAAGATTCAATTGAGGCAGATTCTTCTCTTTCTCTTCACAATTTTTCCTTCTTCTCAATTTCCTTACTGGTTGGTGTCTCTTTTTTTGGTCCATTCTCACTATCGTCAACTTTCTTTTCCTTCAATGATTTTCCTACTCTTGATATCTCTTCCTTTGTCTCTTCAACTCTCAAACTCTGCTCAGCTTCTTCATACTAGGTTTCCTCTCTATACCATGCTGTGTCATTGCTTGGAACGGTTGGGATATGCCACTTAATATCTATCCTGGCTTCCTCTAGATCATCCAACCCTTCGAGACGTGCCAAATCTTCCCACAGATGTCTAATTTCTTCATCTTCTTCGTCATTACCATTGATAGGGGGAGGAATAGGAATCCTCCTTGTGGACGATAAAGATTGAAAAATTATCAAAACCATCGTCTATCAGATCCTAAATAAGGTCGTTGAGCAGCAGTACCTCTAGACCGAACAACAGAATTATAATTGGCTTCATTTCTGTTGCGGAGACTATAAATTTTGTAGGATTGAAACTTTCTAACCCTTCTTCCATGGCGTTCACATTCTGTTGGGTCGTATGATTCGACAGAGGATTGGTGGCCACATTTGGTTTCTGAACGACAGTGGGTGGAGGAATCACCTTGTTGTCTATCAAATCTTAGATCTCGTAACGAAACCTCATGCCGTTGTTGGTTAAATGATCATGCCCCTGATGGAAGGCACAGTACTAGGTTGGATTATACCTGGGCGATAACGGGTTTGGTGGCTGGGTTGACTCCAAAGGCTTTAGGAAGCCCCCTTCAATAAAACTACTAAGGACAGTGGAAAGTGGGACTCCCAGAGGAGTGAATGTTCTTCTTGAAGTTCTTTGCTGATTATATTGTTCAGGTTTTGGGTTTTGGGTGTTTACTTCGAAAGCCTGATCATTGAAAATGTCAGTGAAGTTATTATTGACTCAATTAGGATCATTAGTGCATGGCTTGTTTACCCTTCGACTTAATCTCGCACTTTTTATTGCCCCTAATTGGATAGAAGTTTTAGCATTAACTCCCCCATCAAGCAACTGTTCAAATGTGATTGAACGATTTCTTAGCATCTTTACAGCCTTAGTTCTCCCTTCGTTGGATTGAGTCTCGTTCTTGATAGATGAACTCAACAAATCATTGACTCGAGCTTGAAGTTGCTGACATTGAGCTTGGTTTGAGAATTGTGGGGCTTGTAAGAGTTGAATTTGTGTCTGGCATTGAGTCTGAATCCTGGCCTGGTTGTTCACAACTGTACTAATCCCGTCTAATGTTCGTCATAGGTTCATAATTGCCCTTATCATATTAGCCATGATCAATTTTGGGTATGCCATTGGGAATATAGAATTTGACTGTTCTATTTTTCTAAGTCTTTCTCTTGGAGATCGGATCCAAGTGCGTATAGCTTCTTCTCTGCACGGAGCTAGTATCTCGGGTCTCTAAACTGAAAGGACTCACGTAAACTGGAGGACTCGTTAGTCGGGCCTAAATGCGAAATAACTTGCTCTCGACAACAGGGCGTGGGAAACAAAAACTAGTCCTAATCGGGGTCCTAACTATACAAACAAAAGCATCCATAAAAGAAAATCACATAACCCTAAAAGATTTATTAATCCTAAAAGAAGGGGTTCTAAGAAACTATATGTACATAAGAAGGCTGGTAGGTTTGCACTCAGTATACCTTCTGAATAGAGTCAAGAATATACATCTCAATGTTAGGAATGGTGCAAGGCATAGTCAAACGGTACGCAATAACTCTTTTCGCCACATCAATGGGAGCATGTGGCCTGAAAGCTTGTTAACTTCCCTGACATAGCACCGAGACAATAAACTAACCGGGGTATCGGGGTAGGCGGAGCGGGGGTTTGAGAGCCAAGCACATAAATATGTAGAATGCAAATACGAATGCCAATAAAAAGTTTACAACAAGAACAATTGATATTTCAAGTTTAGCCATCTTATGATTTTTTTTGAAAAATCAGTCTCTAACGGAGTTGCCAGAAAAACTGCGGATATTGTTTTCGGGGAAGACAGTACATCAGATATCTATTATTTTTTAAGAAAAATGTCTTTTTTTTAAAACAAGAAAATTCAAGATATCCGAACACACTTTTTTAGAAGAATGGAGTCACTTCTTGATTTTTGAGAAAAACCACAAAAAAAAGGTTGTAGATCTTTTAAAAACATAACTAGAGAAAAAAAAGGTTCGAGGGCTAAGGTACGAAAAAGGAAGGTGTTAGGCACCCTTTTCGCCCAACCGTGAGATTGGTCTATACTTTTGTCAATATTGGTTCTTGTTGTAAATGTTTTAAAGATAACATATACAGAACGAGAGGTTAAAGAGAGTTCAAATAAAAGCAATGAAAGAAATAAAATCCTAACTATGATCTTAGGGTCATGCAACTTGGTTATTATTTGTAGATATGTCCCACATATCATTTGAGTAAAGCAAATAAAAAAACATGCGATGAGCGATAAAACGAATAAATAAGGGTCTAAGGATCATGCAACAATGTCTCTGTTGCTATCATGTTATGAACAGACTGTACAGAATAAATAGAAAAGATTTAAACACCATATTTGAGCTATTGGATATACATAAAACTCACAGCCGTAGCAAAAAATATTTTGGCCGTGACAACATAAGTCACTAAACATGCGGCCATGACAAATATAGAGTTACCGCGAGAAGCAGAATAAACAAGATCACGGTCGTGACAAATAAAAGTTCCGGCCAAGGTTTTTTTTAAGGATCTAAAGAGGGTATAATCATCATACAAGGTTTAAAACATGCTTAAATTGATAGGGTGTGTAGGACAGAGACTATAACCCATTTATTCTAGGTTAGATCTACCATCATTCATCCTCTATACAAGAAATATCTCAAAATAAGACATACAGGTCATTAAAATGAATAACAGAATGCTTGAAACACAATTTTCATGTCACTGACCTCACAAAACCTCACGGCCGTAGCAAGAGGATATGGTGGCCGTGACAAACATGGAAATAAAAGCTGTGACCGTTGAAAAATAACTAGCGGCCGTTACTGTGAGTTTAATAAAACACACAGTCGTGATATTGTAAGGTCACGGTCGTTATGTTTTTATAACTACTGAACATATAGAAGAAGGGGGTGTACATAATGGAGACCACGGCCCATTTGATCTAGATCAGATCTACCACTCATTACCCAACCAGAACATGAATTGAAGGTACAGCAAAAGGACAAAGCAAAATAGAATGAGAAAAAGGGAGAAAACCTTGAAATAAATGAATATCAGAGATTCTTGAAAGGAGTTTTCATATTTTTAGCCTTGAAATAAATGTCAGGGCCGTAACAATACAATATTCCGACCGTGAGTAAAAAATGCACAAATATATTGGGTGCACAAAGTTCATGGTCGTGACTATAAGTTTAACAAAACATATGGTTGTAACATTAGAAGGTCGCAGCCATTATGTTCTAAAACCTCAGAAAGCTTTTGATGTGCTAAGTGTTCTTGTGAGTGTCAAAACGAAGAAAAAACGAATGTAAATATATGAAACATAGAGCTACGAATACACTGTTGATAGTGAAAATTTGAAGAGACAATGCTTATATCAAAATAAATGATGAATAAACAATAAAAACAATAGAAATCTTATCCATGACACCCTCGGGAGAAGAAAACGAGGGTTTACAGAAGAATCATGGGTTCCTAAGGTTACCTCATGTGAATATCTACCTTGAATGGCTCCTTAGGGGTGAGAATAGGCTATCTCCAAGCTAATACGAGCTTTACGAACTCCTTCAACGCAAGCAAGATCACGAACAAGGCTTGAAAAGTATGGAATGGATATGAAAATATCGGGTAGGGGTGTATTTGGGCATAGTTTGGATAAAAGGGATAAAAGTGGCGATCGCTGTCTAAAAAGGGATAAAAGTGGCGATCGCTATCTTTTTACTTTTATACAATGGCAGCTGCAACCTTTATAGCAATAAAAAGGACAGCCGTGACTTTCAAAAGTCGCGGCTATATGTAGGGTTTCAACAAGAGTAACGGCTGTGACAAAAAAAGTCACATCTTATTTTAGGGTTTTCAAAAAGGTGGCCGCTGTTATAGAAAGGACACAGCATGTTCTAGAAGTTTCAAAAAGGTGGCGGCCGTGATAATAAGAATGTCACGGCTTGAGGGTTTTTGGTGGTTTTCTTGGGCTTTGAACCGAATTCGTGATTTTGATTTCTTGAGAGTATCTTTTAGCATAATTCTCAATTTTTTCGTCATTGGAGCGCATTCGAGACGGGTACCTAAGATTCGACTCGGTTAAATTAGAGTGTCTACACTAACAAATTTATAATTTATTTTTATTTTTCTCTCCGGGGTAATATTTTTTATGCTGGTATATATTGGTTGGAGTGGAAAGGTTGTTTTCATCCAAGTCCATGAGAATCCCGGTGCCTCCAGTTATGATAGTCTCAATCAAGTATGGCCCGACACAAGGTACACGGGGATATAGTATCCCATAATTTTAGGATCAATTCCAGACATATCTTCATAAGATCACACAAAGACATCTTTAATTTTTTTTTAAAAATAAAATTATCAATTGCTCACATTCTACTGAAGATAAAGTGGAACCAATTTGAACCATTTGTGAATTAATTTCAATCCCCAGATTTAAAAATAGAGTTTTTCCCATTGGAGGTATGGCACTCAATTCTTCTTCTCTTTTTATTAAACTTTTTAATTCTTAGGGGACATCCCCATCGAATTATTTGAGATTTCTAAAAAGCATATAGAACATTTCGTGCACAACGAGGTAAGAAGAATCATCATTCATTTCATTAATTGCAGGAATTACAAATCTAAAAGAAAAACAAGAACAAGGTGCACAGACAAATGTGCTCCCAGACTCATCACTTGATTGAATCTCACAAGACTTAGCCTCTCTCGACCCAGACTCGGACTCGAGACTTATATCATGCATTACACAACATTCGAGAGACCAATTGCTGACAAACTTGATTGAAGCTTCCACGATTGGCCCAATATAGTCTTTTAGGTCGCCATGATTCGTTGTCCACATTTGGGTCATTTGGTCGTTAAAGAGTGCTTCCATGTTAGCTTCCCCCATAGTGTTGGCTCAGTCTTTTTCAATCTGAACTCTCTTTCCTTTTTTGTCTTCCTTTTCTGCCTCTTATTCTTCTTTGGAATTTTGTTGTTGGTGATCGAAGAAAATCTCCATCACAGGCAGCCTCCAATTGGTTTTTTCTTAAATGAAGTGACCACTCAACGTATTGAGGTGTTTTTTGCCTCTCCTTATCCATCCTCTCCTTTGTGCCACAAAATCATCTGCCGTTGGTTGATACCCTAAGCCAAATTGATGTTGATTCACAAACAGTAACATTGGCTTGGGGATCCTTTGTTGCCGCTGTTCCAAACCCATTCCTAGAAAATTGGACATATGCTTCATAATTGCCACAATGTGAGGTTTCATGTAACTATCCTCTTCTTTTAACATCACTCGAATGGCCCGCGCCTCGTTAAAATCGAATCCACTCAACAATAGGTCTTCTTCTTCGTGTTTAATCTCCAGAAGAGGTGTACTATCTTGTTAGGGTTGGTATACTGAAAATCATATTTTTAGTATTTAATTTTATTTTAATTAAATTAAATTTTTATTTTATGAGAATCTTTATGAGTAATGTATGTGTATCATTTCTTTAATATTATGCATGAATGTCCGATATTCTGTATAATATTTAATGTGGTGTGTAGAATACGGCTTGCATATACAAGATTAGATTTTAGGTTCTCACAGAATATAAGTTTTATGTTCACAATTTAGATAAAAAGGGACATACCATCGGCACGACTGTAGTACAAAATTTTCGTAGGTCTGTGTTGGTTATAGGGAATAGATAATAGTATCGTCTATTATTTCAACTCTCTGTATTAGTACACTTTGTGTGTATTGAATGGGACATTTGAGGTAATTAATTTTATACTGACTATATAAATTAATTCACACCCCAAGATTATTATGAATAGTATTTATCCTCTTAATTCTGAAATAATTATTGATTTGTGTATATTTAATATTCGTTATTTTAATTCATTAGAGGGTGCGATCTTATATGGGTCTACATTCCCGGTGAGTTGGATAGCGGTATTATTTATATAAAAAATATTAATTATTGACAGAATCCACGTTTCGAAAGATCGGGATTGACGATATCCCCCTAAGGAAGCTTATAAGTTTTAACCGGGCCAAATTCTGCAGGTGAATTTAATTATCTAGTCGTCAAAAAAGTAAGAGAAATGGCTTAAAGAATATCAAGATGCTATTAAATTAAATTATCAGTAATTAAATTTAATTGACGGATATCGAGAATCTTAACGTGTGGAGAAATGGTAAGTATTTAATAACAGAAGCTCAATATTATATGGTCTTGAGATTATGGGTCTGAATGCAATTATAGTTCTTTAGTAATGTGAACTGTAATTCAGTATTTTTATAGATTGTAGAAACCGCTGCTGGGTTTCCATAATTACAAATACCGCTATGAGGTTTGCTTAATTGCAGAAACCGCTGATATGTATCTGTGTTTCACTGGAAGTCTTACTCATAATTACTTACCAGGTCCCTGCTATAGCTCTATATATATGTAGGTAGACTAAACCAGTTTCATAACTTGTTTTCTAAGATTAAAGCTGTTCTAGTTCTACCAGTACGAATTCGCGGAGGATTATAGCTCGCACTATATTCGAGAATCGTATAAGGGAATACAGTAGAAGATTCAACAGGAACTTCAACTCGAATTCAAATCGTAGTTGAAGATTCGACCTGTAAAAAGGTATTTATTTAAACTAAATTTAGGTGCACGGATTTTATTTTGATAGTTCGTCATCAAAAGTTTTATCTGGAGCCCGTTTTGGCGATTGTTCGTCCAGTTAACTTTTTTCGTTAATCGTTTGCAAAAACAAAGATCTTGACAGTCTTGCCTCCACCATTCAGAACCGTTTTATTTTTTGTTTTTAGTTATCGGGGCTGGATGGTTTTAGAACTGTTGCTAACTTTATTTTGCAGGCATTTTAATCCCAATTTTATGATCGTTATTTATTTTTTTATATTTGATTGAATGGTGTGAATGATGATTTTTTTAATCACGGGAGTTGACCGTGATAGATTGAATGTGAGCCTTCGGGACATAGGATCGATGACTAGCTAGCTTTATGTTTTTAAATATCTGTCTAGATTATTTAAGAACAGATTGAACATATCCAAGAACATGAAGAACGGAGGCGCCACCGGTGGTGGTTCGGATTTTAACGAGCCACAGATTGCGGTAAGGTTTTAATGGTTTTAAACAATTTTTTGGTGAGTTTTTCTACAATAATTATGTACAAAAAATAGCATAAAAAACAAATTAAAAATAGCAAGGACAAATCACCAAAACCGCTCGGTTCCGACGACTTTGCCGGCGGCGGTTCAGCGTCAATTTTTATGATTTTTTGGGCCATTTTGGGATTATTTTTTGAAAATTTTTTAAAATATAAAATAGTAGTAAAACATACCTCAAAATACGATAAAAAATCAAAAAAAAAACTAGGCCAAACAGTGCATTAAAAAGAAAAAAACAGCAGCGGTTATTTGCTAGTGTGGATCACTTCACCATCTGAAGGTTTTATTGCGAAGTGATTAGTTTAAGATTAGGTGATGGTTAACACTTAGCTGTATATAATACTATCATCTCTATCTGAGTCGTTACTATTATATACTGGACCGAAATTATGTCAGCTATTTAATTTTACTTAACAGGGTTAGTTACCTTAATAGTAAAATTAAAAGGAATTGACCTGTCTGGTCTTATGAAGGACAGCAGACATCCTCCCATCAAGGTATACTATTCTCAAGTTGCCAAACTTCTAGCGAATTAATTTTAAAATGGTAGAGAAAATCAAATTAAAATAAATTTAAAATTTTGCTCATCATAATTAACGATTTTTTTAATTATGTGATTTACAGGATTAAAATGGCTTTCAACCCACTCGCTTTAATACTCAAAGAAAACAAACTAACGGGACTGAATTTTGTTGATTGAAAATAAAACTTGGATATAACTTTAACTACAAATGGTATTCCTTCAATACCAGAAAATGTGTTTGTTTCTGAAAAAGTTTCTTCCTCTGAGTCGAAAGGTATGAAGAAGAAAAAGTTTTAGAAACAGGGAGATGATTTTCATGGTAGTTGTGGGCCACGGACTGGTGCGAAAAATGCGAAAGCCAGATATTTTCACTGCAACCAGACCCGACACTGGAAAAAGCTATGTCTAGTATTTCTCAAAAAGCAGAACAAATAGGGTAATTTCTGTTCACTGGTTGTGAAAACATATTTAGCGGTGTTATCTACCGGTACCTGGTGTGTAGATACGGGAGC
>JAULJZ010127642.1:0-11009 GCA_032270985.1 Heliamphora pulchella | reverse complement strand
TAACTACACGTTCAAAATTGATAGTCTCAAATATTAATAGCCCAATCATGCTTCCTGTTATCCGGAATTTCAAGGAAGAGCCCTTGCCACAGGCATTGCTTGCTAGTTTATCTAAAGCTTTGGTGAAACACGGCCCGTCAACGTCGTCTGGGGCCATCAGAGCTTCAGCTGGTCACAGGAAGCATCATTTTCTGAACCACCTACGGAGGCACTTCCACCCACACTAGTGCTAGCTATCGATTGTGAGCTGATCATCTTCTTCTCCAGCAGCTCGATATTCTTCCCATTCTCAGCGAAAGAATGCAGTACTTGTGAAATGTTTACTGCAAAAGAATCCCTCTTCTTCCCTTTGTCCTTTGAGTTGTATTTGCATTGCTCTTCCTCTTGCAATGCACAGCCAAACGCTTTTCACTTTTGCCTTCCATTTGGGTGTCCTCTGCCTTGGGCTGAAATTCTGGATCAGAAGTACCGGAATATTTTACGTGGTTCGGCCGTAAAAATCCACGAGCAAAAAAGCAAAAAAGCAAAAAATAATCAACACCAAGACTTAAGTGGTTCGGCCCACCCCGCCCTACATTCACGAGCGAGAGAACAAGGTGAAACACATCATAAAGATGAAATACAAATGCGGCATAGCCATTGCAACAGATCTAAAGACAGGGACTTTTGCCTTATTTATATAAAGAGAAAGAGTAGCACATTCGTATAGCCTCAAGAGTGGCTTCTTGATAAAGGTGAAACGCATCATAAAGGTGAAATACAAATGCATTTTTTGCATTTGAAGAGATACAAAAGGGTTTGTCCTTTCCCCCCAAACAAAGAAACAAATAATTATATGTAGGAGACATGAAAGTGAACTCTATGGTGTAGCTTTTTTTAGAGTGATTCCCAGCTCTCTTGATACACGTTGATTTATGTTTATTCATTGTCGAGCAAAGAATAAACAAATTTGATCCGATTTATCTTCCTCGTCAACTATGTTGTTCCCATGGACAGTGCCAAATGTGTGGGCTTAAAAAATACCTACCCACAAAATAAGGAAGAAGGTCCAACAAGGAAGGAAATGACGATACCCCCGCATGCTCCTTCCGTCGGATTATTGCAAAACAAGCCTTCCGGCAGTGGCTGGTGAGAGACCCTCCAATGCCCACGTTAAATGGGACTTGAGAGTGAAAATGCATAGTAAGAAGTGGAGTTTTATGCATACCTTGGTTACAGTGAAAACATGCATATATAATAAAAATTAAGAGTTGTCATTTTTGTCTTGTCACCTCACATCACATACTATATCTCATGATGGGAAGGTAGAGTGTTATGTTGAGTTTGTGAGGGGTTAGTTCTCTTGTGATTGATTATGGTTTTTCCCACTACAATATATATATACACATATTAACACACCTATATAGAAATATATTTTATAAGGTTTCTCTATCTTTCGCAAGATTTTGCTCGAGCTTTTAGATAAATTGGATGTTTGGGTCGGTGAAATGTTGATTTGGTAATTTAGCAGCGAGCATTGCATTCGCACAAGCTCCTGCATAGAAAATAAGAGCATTCCCATTTTTTTTCTCAATCTTTGTGTTGTTACTTGAGTAGAAAGCACAAGTAAAGGCGAGAACTTAACTCTATGCATGGTAAAAGAAAGAGGAAACAACCGCTCGTCTTTCGTTAAAATGTTAGTGGGCCGGGGGTGGCGAGGTAGAGAGGAGAAGGTTTGGGAAGGAGGGAGAAGGTGAATGTGGAGCGAGGGGAAGGAGGGCATAGGAGAGACTTGTAGAGAAAGAGAAAGCGAAGAAGTTAAACACAAAGTGGTGTTTTCTTAAGATTGTAAGATTTACAAAGGGTATTTTTGTCTTAAAAATTATTTACTCTCTTTGTGAGTGCGTGGGTTACAATTTTCACTAATTTGGATGGAAAAAGTGACAGGACATTTTAGTCCACAAATCATGAGTTATGTGGTCATTTCCAAAGTGAGTGGACTTTTTTTGCACATAACCCAAATCACAATGGGGTAAAATAAAATTTGACCTATAAATAAATCAAGAAGCCTAAGTATCTTGATTTTCATTATGCGGACCAATTTTCAACCCACCAAAAAACAGATACCTACACCTAATAAAAAGCCTTAAAATCTTCTAGCAGCTTTTAACTTGGGAAATATAAAGGGAGACTTTATGATTTATTAACCCTAGACACATTTACACCAAGTCCTAAAAACAGTACAAGAAAAAATATTTTCTTTCTTTTCCTATTCTACATCAAACAAACATGAAGCAACCATTAAACAATAATGAGCCATTACAGGGAAGAATCGTGTTGTTCCTGAGAAATGCAACACCAAGGGAGGGTGAATTGGGTCATAAATAAAATAGTCAGTTTTAACATCTACAACAATTTCACTAAAACAAACAAAATGTAAAAGAGGAAACAAGTAGTGAACAATATAAATCTACAAGAGTGAATATGAAGAATGCAAGAGGTAAGTAGGAAAAGGAACAAAATAGATTTATAGTGGTTCTACTTAATCCAAGACTACATCCACTACTTGAGACTTTTCATTGAATTTCTATCCACAGTACTTCAAATATCGATGTACAACTAATTATGGGCGTGCAAGCCAATCTATTACAAAAAGAATCTTATCCTAAAAGACACAAAACAACCCATGTTTTGATCAAGAGAATCTCTCAATGATTTTCTCACTCAATTCTTTACAATAAATACAATGCGCGGTCACAGGCTATTACAAAAGATTTGGCTAATTCATTAAGACAAACAGTGAGCACAATAACCCCAAAAGAATAAATGTACATTTTACAAATTAATGAATAAACAAGTGAACTTGAGCTTTGAAAGATTTTGCTTTGAATGCTTGAGTTTCTCACTTTTTAATGATTTGGCTCGAATGAGCCATCAGCATATAGTCCTCGAAGTAAATATGGTCGTTGGTGGTAGGGTATTAAATGCATTTAAGACCATTTGAACAAGTGGGCAGGAATCTTGGATTTCAACAATTCCATAAATCTTTGATACTCCAATGGTACAAAAACACTTCAAAACATCAAACCTCTTTAAAGACAACTTCTAGCAAAACCAAGAAGAATTAGAATAAGCTCATCAAGATCATTTCAAATGAGATAAGAAATATGTGACATCTAAGAATAATACCTCATATACATATACACTTTGAATAATCAAACAAACTTAGAATAGCATTCTTCATTTTCAATTCATACATTAGATTTCTAAACTCTAATAATCATCATCAAAATCAATAAAAGGAACCCTTGGGCAAACACGTGTTACATGCTAACTATAGTATATTACTATGATTAATGCGACTTATCTTTCAAGACCTGCCACTTGGACAAATTTCAAGAGAGGCCACTAAAGTTTTACTCAAAAAAAAAAAACAAGGAGCCCATTGACCTTCTTCCTCACTGAGCTCATCTTTAAATTGGGTATCAAAAAAAACAAAACAAAAAATTGATTGCAGACAACATTATTACACTCATCGCTAATTTCTCTCTTAAATTCTCAGTTCTCTAGATTTTAGAACCCCAACAAAATAGGGTTAGACAATTTCCTCCAACAACATATTTCTTGATTTGCCTCAACCAAATACTATATGCTTCTCTTAGAAAAATGTTTTGGTATTTTCTTTAATAGATTTATAGAACATACCCAGATGCTTTAAAGTAAGCATGTGCACGCTGGATTCGTTACCACAATCCCTCAGGAAAAGTGTTACTGCTCAACTTCAACAAATTTCTCCACTGTCAAGCACAAAAAACCTATGAAGAATCTTAACAGGTCACTTCTCTAGCCAATAACCACTCTGCTACTTTTTTGGCGTTATGTAAACAAACAGTTGTGCAGTAGAATATCACGAATACAAATTTTTAAATAACTCCAAACAAAAACTTGTTCAAAGGATGTTTTAGAGAATTTCCTATGAGAACCAGTTTCTTTGAATTTGTACATTATCAGAAATTCAGTTGGGGAACAAACTGAGCTTTAAGGGAAGAATAATGAAAATTTCTGTATTGCTAATGCCAAAAAAAGCAGAATGCAAGGTATTAATGTCTTCTTGCAACTCTGATAAAAAGTTTAAAGGCCATCTTTAAGAGGCACTTAAAATGACACATTTGAATAATAAGATGATTTACATGTTTTTCTAACAGATATTATTCCACAACCATCTTTTTGGCTCCTCATTGAAATAGAGTCTTTGAAGAAGCAACAATTTAGTACAAACTCACCTTTTCATACTTCCATCATTGTAGCAACTTTGGTCATGCAGTCTTCCCCAATCTCCTCAAGAAGTAGTGTATTGATCTAAAGTAATTGGAGAAAACAACAGAAAACTAAATAGAATAGAAACTCAGATTGGATGGCTATCTTTGGGTTTGTCAATACAGATTAGTGTAGTAATACATCAAATTGAATATTCAACCTTGGATTTTGGATGCTTACAGGATGCTGTGAAGCAGAGGTATAAGATTTATGAACGTGAACACAATCTAATCCACAAGTTAAATGTCGAAAAAATAAAAAAAAAAAGAAAAAAGAAAAAAAAAGTGGATGCGTGAAATACTGGGCAAACGAGATGCTCTCTGTCAAACATCATCATGTAATAGGTTTTCCATCTTACATGTGAAGATGCTTTTGTGATAGCAACTCCATAATATACATTTCAAATAACAAAATATTAAATGAGAGAACATAGCATATTAAAGTTATCACCATTTCAGAGAGAACAATATTTGTAAGTACAAAATACTACCTTTTGCAGTCAAGGAGTGAGTAGAAAACATTTTTACCTAAGCACGGGTTAAGGGCAGTGTTTGTGGTGAGTAGCAAGTTGGTCAGAAAAATACCAATACTCCAACTTGTGAGGTGACACCAAGTATGCAGAAATATTGCATAAAACTGTGAAAATAAGGTGCGGATAGTTTCTAACTTATCATATCAGAATAACTCATTACAATATCTCACAACTTACGCTTGGCCAATTTTCATGCAATTATCATCTGTTATCTCAAATATGCAATTTAAATCAACTTAATCACATAAACATACCCTGAATTTAACATTTATTACAACATACATAATATTTTCCAAATACCATATAAACCCTCATCTATGCATTTCTTAAAAAATCTCAAATAAAATCAGCATAGTACATCTAATACATGTTATCTCTCTACATATCTCGTAAAAACCACATATCTCCACATTTCATGCATTTAAATCAAGAGGCATTCTCGTTGACCCTAAAATCCCAATCCCCTCCAAAATAGCAACAATATACAAAACAACCCAAGTTGTGCTAAAATATAGAAAACTTACCTAAAAAATCAAGCAAAAGAGGAGAGTGGAGAGAGGAGAGAGGTTTGAAAATCCAAAGTAATCGGATCGAAAAGCTAATTAGTGGAGGTTGAAGCCCTTGCTATGTAGAGTGTTCCTCTCTTCTTTGGTGCCACGAGAATCCAATGTTTGAATCTCGTATGCACTTGAATACAAAGTATATTGTAGCGAGAGTTTAAAGAAGCATCATCTCCGCGAACTGTAGATATAACAAGGTTGTTAGTTTGCATCTTCTCCGCGAACTGTAGTATTCTCACGCTTTAACACACAGCAATTGTAGCATCTTAATTTCAGTTCACTCCTTGAATCAAGGAGCTTGCTATTTCTTGATTTTCAAGCAATATATAGCAAAAGTACAAACAGACTTGTTCCCGATTAACAACATTTTTCAACAATTTAAGTATTGCATGTCCCAATAAATACATTTTAATTTCACATATTTGGCGCCTGCATGAGCAGCAGGGTTTAAATATCAGCCGTTACATAACGGGATTTTAAGCAGCTCATACCGATAATTACCAATGTATCAGCCGATATTGTGTGACATCGATTGATACATAGTCATAATACTGATATAGATACGTATTTCGATACCAAGATTTAAATCTCGATTAGCACCACTACTCGCAGAGGTGAATTAAGGAAATAATGGATCGAAACAATGACACCAAATACAAATAAAGAACAAGAGACAACAATTTACGTGGTACATAACGGGATTTTAAGCCTCTCATACCGATAATTACCAATGTATCAGCCAATATTGTGTGACATCGGTTGATACATGGTCATATTACTGATATAGATACGTATTTCGATACCAAGATTTAGAACTCGATTAGCAACACTATTGGCATATGTGAATTAAGGAAATAATGGATCGAAACAATGACACAAAATACAAATAAAGAACAAGAGGCAACAATTTACGTGGTTCATCTTGACAGCCTATGTCCATGGAGCAATTGAGAAACAATTTCATTATGAAATAGGAGGAATTACAAATGGAGTAGTAGAGAAAACTCTCAACTCAACTCACCACCCTTGGCTCTCTCTACTTGCTCTCTTTCACTCTCACTCTGTCTCTCTACCTTTGCTTACACACATATACTCTAATGCATTCAACCCTTCCCCATTCTTATAGGCAATTTTGGATGCATAAGCCATGAGGAGACAACTTCTGGAGGTGCCTTTAAGTCCTTTATAGTTTCTTGAAGTGCTCAAAATGCTATCTACACTGTCCACAAAACTATCCACACTTATGGGTGTGGACCCCATCAATTACCCCACTCCACACATTCAATTTTTGACAAACACCCTCACTCAACAATTATGAGAATCAAACCTTCATAATCTTGCTCCTGTTTAATGTTTCAAGAAAATATAAACTGCCCGTAATTTTCTATGTATCCTTGATGATTTTATCAATTCTTCCACAGTTAATGCAGCTGGATCACTTTATTCTCCAGCCCAATATACAGACTTTCACAAAGGATACCACTCATATCATCCCAGAAGGTATATCCAATAGTCACTTGTTGTCAACCCCAGTTGATTGGGACACAAGGCTTAGTTTGGTTTGACTTGGTAATCATAAATCTAGTTTACAAAAACCGTTTTCAAAATAACAACTGATTTGTATTTGGCTCAAAATGGCTAGAGTCAGTTAAAGGATAGTTTATAACAAATCTTTCTGGGACAGTAGGCAACTTAGGTACTAGAAAGATTTAGAATCTTGTTTTGACCCATATTATGGAACTGCCTTAAATGCAAAGGCATATAATACCATAATGAACTATTGAAAATCAAATAAGACTAAGGTCAAGAGTTGCAATTGAACAACCATAGTCAAGCTGCTCTTTGAGGACCAGGTTTTCTCAATTATGTAATTCACTAAGTCTGACAAAACTTGTTTCAATTTGTACTGAATTGGCTTACAGAATGACAAGAGTATATTTTATTGGAACCAATGAAGCTCAAAATAAGTACATCGCACTGCAACTCATGTTCAATTTAATTTGATCAAACATGACCGAACAGAAATCCACCCTTCTCAAATGTCATAAAATTCTACAAGAAAGTTTAATACTTGTTCACTAACGGAAGCTTGTCAACAATATTCAGCACAAGAAGTGAAAAGTGGCACACCTGACCAAGCTTCCATTAAATATTGGAACAATGTTTATTTCTTATAAACTAGCACATCATCTTATCATCATCTATATATTGCAGCAATAAGATTTTATGATAAATCTACATGAAAGAAGATTTCAAGCTCATACTATATAATATTTTGTTATTTCTACATATGATCACCATTCATACTAGTTTTAAATTGGTAGAATCATCAAATGGATATGAAAAGACATAAATTCCATCTATGAAAGCGAGAACAAAAAAATCAATTTCTTTTTCTTTTTTTATATTTTACACACAGTGGTGGGGGTATTAATGCTAGGAAGATGTCATATTATGATTAGCAAAAATTAAGATTAAACCACAAATAGAGGAGACAGTATGAAATCACTGAAAACAATAAAGGACTAATACAAACAGCACTGACCGAATTTAGGGTTGTTCCAAGTGAGATTTTTCTTGAGAAGTTAACTGCAGGAAGCAAACTTCTTGGTATTAAAGCACACAATAAGCAACAATCTGATGGGAGAGAATTATTACAGAGAAAGGTACTACATGCTAGAAAGTGTACAATGCAATGGTTGATGATCGCCTGCTACTTGGACGGATTTCAAGAGAGCCCATTAAGCTCGTCCTCAGATAAACCACCAATCTTACTGAGCTCATCGGCGTCGTTTTGATCACTAAAATTACCTAGAAACGGAAGAACCCAGTCACCATCCCTCATCCGCCCTTCAATGTCATCCCGTGCCACGTTACTACTCTCATCCTTGGTTTCCTTTTGAGTTCTTAATTCTCTAGTATTTCGGTGTCCCAGCAAAACAAGGTCTAACATTTTCTTCCTAACAACGTGAATCTGGTTTGGTTCAATCAAACACCCTCTACTATATGCTTCTCTTAGAAAAACTGTTTGGGTGTTTCCTTTAGTAGATATATAGAAAATTCCTGGGTGCTTCAAAATAAGCTCGCACAAGTTAAGTTCTATACCAAAATCCCTCCGGAGATGCGCTAACTGTTCAACTCGAACCATTTTCTCCACTGTCAGGCACAAAAACTCGTAAAGAATCCCAACAGCTCGCTTCTCAAACCGCTCAATCCCTCCGCAAGTGCGAACCTTCACAACCTCTTTTCTCTCATAAGGCTTCACATAAGGAAGTCTTTGCCAATTCTTCCATTTTTCTCTAAACCCCGGCTCAATCGTAAAACCAGTCGGGAGATTAATGGGGAATGCATACTTGGTTTCAAATTCACTCAACCACTTCTCCTTAAACTCTTTCTCCCTCCACTTTTCGACCTCAGCCACACCCAATTCCTCGTCTCTATCAACCATACCCACTACCTCTAAATCAACCAACCTAAAATCGTCGGTATATTTTGCAAGTATTGACTCCCGAAAGTCTTGGGGCAAACCCAATTCCCTCCTGATCAGCCTCAAAGCATGAACGCGAAGTGTGCCATTTATCGACATCATCAAAAGCTTCTTTACGCGCCGAACATTTTCCAATTCCGAACCCCTAATAACTTCATCTTCTTCTTCGATTAGGTCCCTCATTTTTTTCCTTACTTTACAACAAACGTTTCTTCTCAAGGGATGCGTAAATACCTCGAAAATGTGAGGATATTTTCGGAGGAAAGCGGCGGTGGGGAGGTTGAGACCGACGAGATTCTTCCACCGAGACATGAGCTGGAGGGAGACGAAAGGGCCTCGCTTCCGAGTGGAGACGAGTGCGTGGAGTGTGAGGACGAGGCTAAGCTGGTTGAGTCGGGACATGAGTTTGTCGAGCTTGAGATCTCTGGTTCGGCCCTCTAAGCGTGTCTGTGCTGTGACGGCTGGTTTCTTCTTCCATCTTCGTTGTGTTGTGGAGTTGAAGGGGCCAAACGGGAATCGTGGTGTTGACGATGATGATGTCGTTGAACATTGATAAGTAATTTCGAATCTGAGGATGGTGGTCATAAATCTTTGTAATATTCTCATCTCATGTTACACGGTTCTTGTTAGTGAAGAGAGACAATGAAGCCAGAGAAGAGCCGTAGGGTAGCAAGAGTCATCTCCCATGGTTTCAAATAGGGCTGTACACAGGAGCTTCACATCTTAGCTTAGTGTTATTAGCCTTATAAAGTCCTCGCCCGATCAGTAATTCGAGTTTCCTAACTCCCTTTTCTCTTCTCCCAAAAAAAACAGGGTTGTACAAAAAATAAATAAAGAGCAAAACCGGAGAACCGGTTCAAACGGTGTAAATTGGTTCGATTTTGCTTTGAATCAGTGTGATTTTAATTTTAAAAATACATAAATCGTAAATTATAAATCAGTTCACGAATTTAAAGTCACGATTTTAATTCCAAACCGAACTGAAAATTTTAATTTAATAATATATACATATATATATATATATATTGAATTGATTTTGTATTGAATGAGTTTGAGTTTTGATATTGAATTTTTAAATTTATTTGTTTTGTTGAGTTTTAATGTGATTTTTTTTAGATTTTAGCACTTTATACGAAAACTTTGTATCTATATTATTTTATAAATAGAAAATACTCGTTTGGTGTTCCTCAAAATTGAAACTGTATAGACTTCTAATTTTACCTAAAATGTCTCTAAAAAAACTATCCGTCTCTTTCTCTGCCTTTCAAAATTAGCATGTAATTATTTATTTTCTGTATCTACAAAACAGCATGTAAATGCTCCAGCTGGGTGCTAGACTGACTGTTCGCATGGCAACCAATAAGATGTTCCCCATTCCCGAGGCGGTTAATCTATCACAGGTGAAGGAAATGCAAATCGATTTGAGATGGCAGCGACGCAGAACGCAAAGTACGGAACATTTAGCCCTCTTTGGTAGAGTTTACAGACTCTTGTGTTTCATTTACAATAAATATAGACATATTTTTATTTATTTTTAAAAAACAAAAAACAAGTTTGACAAAGATATATTTTTATAAAATTTCATGTTGAAACAATTAAGAGGTAGTCGAATGGAGCCACTAACAAAGGGGGAGTTGGCCAAGTGTACAGTAGGAGGTAAGAATGACTATAGTAGTCAAGTGTGGTGATAGGGGTGGTGGCCAGAGATAATTCAACAAAAGCAGTCGATGGTTATTCGGTTGGGAAGCTCATAGGTATAAGATTATGTAAAGATGACTGTCAATGGTCAAAGGTAGTGTACTGAGATATGCAAAGACATTAGAAATAATGGCCACAGGTGATGGTGGTGACAATTGTGGGTGCAGATGGCAATCAGTGAGCGAAGGTAGTGACTAGTTGGGAAGGTTATGGGTGGTGATATCGGCTAGTGGGGGAGGCGATAGCTTGTTGGGAGAGCTAATGGGTGGAGGTGATGACTAGTTGGTGGAGGTTGTAGGTGAATGTTACAGTTGCGAGTTAGAGGAGGTAATGGCTAATTGGTAGGAGTAGTGGCCGAAGGTGGTGATGATAATAGTGATTACCAACGATGGGTGGATAAGGAGATTCATGGGGAAAGGTGGTGGTTGTCGGTGGG
>JAULJZ010127631.1:0-11009 GCA_032270985.1 Heliamphora pulchella | reverse complement strand
AATCTCTCTCGTAGGGTTTAGAAGTTGGGTTTTCTTAGTCTTCCAAGACTTTATCTTCAATCTCCTTGTTCCCCAGCAAAATCTTCACCTTAGATCTTTCCTCATATTGTCTCCATCTTCAATTTGAGTGGTGAAAAGTTAGGGTTTTGAGAATTTGGGTGAATTTCTCTCAAGAAGGGAGAGAGAGAGAGAGAGAAGAAGAGAAATAAGAGAATGGAATGAGGGCCTCACGTGATGTACATGGATATGTATATACTCTATATATGTATATATATATAATATTCTCTGAAGTTTCTCCAAGGCTCGAGAATTTTTCATACTCATCTCGATAGCCCGCTCGAGCGGTGTCCGCTCGAGTGGTGATTCCTGAACCTGAATCTCAGCAATTTCTCTTAAATTAAACTCAAATCTCCAACCTCACTCTTGTTACCTCATTTAAATTTTTTCCATAATTATGTTGTGAATATTAATCATTATTTTGGATCTTAGGATTATTCCAAAACTCATTAGTCCGTCCACGATCCTCCATACTATAAAAACTCATACTCTAATTTTGTCACACCATAATATTTAACCGAAAGCAAATATCAACAAAATAAAATAAATACATACCGGATTATCACACTAACCCATTCTCTTCTAAGATTCTTGTGAATGATGATTTAGACATTAATAAAGGAATGGAAGAAATGCAAATCGAGGAGGACAAAGGTAAAAGCATCAATGTTGATGATGAACACATAGACCTACCAAAAGAATGAAAAATAGTGAAGGATCACCCTATGGATCAAATCATAGGCGAACCTTCACGAGGTGTAAGTACTCGATTTTCATTGAAAAACATTTGTGATCATTTTGCATTCCTTTTAGAAGAAGAACCTAAAAATATAAATGAACCATTAGAAGATGAATCTTGGATAATAGCCATGAAAGAAGAATTAAATCAGTTTTAAAAAAATCAAGTTTGGAATTTAATTCCTAGGCCTACAGATAATACAATAATTAGAACTAAATCGATTTTTAAAAATAAAAAGGATGAAAATTGTATTGTTGTCCGAAACAAGATTAGGTTAGTTGCACAAGACTATAATCAAGAAGAACGAATTGATTTTGAAGAAACATATGCACCTGTAGTTAGGATGGAAGCCATTCACATGTTATTAGCATTCGCATCATATAAGAATTTTAAACTCTTTCAAATGGATGTAAAAAGTGCTTTCTTAAATGGTTTTATAAATAAGGAAGTGTATGTTGAACAACCACCTGGTTTTGAAGATTACAATTATCCAAATCAAGTATTTAAATTAACAAAAGTATTGTATGGTTTAAAACAAGCTCCTTGAGCTTGGTATGAAAGACTAAGTAATTTCTTGTTGGAAAGTGGATGTACAAGAGGAAAATTGACACGACTTTATTTATCAAAACAAATAATGAAGACATGCTTATTGTGCAAATATACATAGATGATATCATATTTGGTGCTACTAATGAGAATTTGTGTAAGAAATTTTCTGTATGCATGCAAAAGGAGTTTAAGATGAGCATGATGGGAGAACTCATGTTCTTTCTTGGACTCTAAATCAAGCAAGCAAAGAATGGAACTTTCATAAACCAATCGAAGTATGTACGTGAGTTGCTCAAGCGTTTCAAGATGGAAGATGGTAAAGTTTTGGGAACTCCAATGAGTCCCTCAACTAAACTTGACAAAGACGAGCAAGGGAAATCGGTGGACACTAAACTCTACCGAGGTATGATTGGTAGTTTACTTTATTTAACTGCAAGTATGCCTGACATAATGTTTAGCGTATGTATGTGGGCATGTTATCAAGTATGTCCTAAAGAATCACAATTAATTGCCGTAAAAAGAATCCTAAGATATCTAGTTGGTATAGTAGATATAGGCTTATCGTACCGAAGTTCACATATTTTGAAATGATTAGTTATTCTGATTCAGACTTTGCTAGTTCCACAATTGACCGCAAAAGCACTAGTGGCACATGTCATTTCTTAAGAAAATCACTTGTCTCTTGGTTTTCAAAGAAACAAAATTTTGTAGCTTTATCTACCGCTAAAACCGAATATGTGGCTGCAGGTAGTTGTTGTGCACAAATTTTATACATGAAACAACAACTCAATGATTTTAAATTAAAATACGATGTTGTGCCGATTAAATGTGATAATACAAGTGCAATAAATATTTTTCAAAATCCTATTTTGCATTCACGAACAAAACATATTGAAATAAGACTCCATTTCCTTCATGATCATGTACAAAAATGTGATATATTTTTGGGATTTGTAAGCACTAGTGAACAATGGGCGGATATTTAAACTAAACCCCTTAATGAGGATCGATTCATTATAATTAAACGAGAATTTGGTCTTGTGCATGCTCGTGAAGTTGTATAAAAATATTGTTTATTAAGCACTGTATTAAATTTTTTGAGCTCCCTTTACATCAGGCATCTGTTGAAAACCAGAAATCCTGAAAAAGCTCTGTCCAGTCGACTGAGGCCCATTTTCCAGTCAACTAAATCATTTTTCTTAAGTTCACTCGACCGAACATACTAGTCCAGTCAACCGAACTTTTGGGGATTTCAAAAAATAGAAAAATCGAACTATATTTATTCACTGTTATTTCATTTCCATCTCTCTGCTTCTCTCTCCTAGGGCACAAAAATACCTAGTTTTGGGGTTGAAAAGGGCTCTTGCTCAAACTTCTACTTTCCCACAACCAATCTCCCACATTTCTTCCTCTCATTCCCTCACTCATGGCACCTAGGGTTAGAGGAGGCAAGGGCAAAACCATTGCTAGAGATGATCCCACCGGCGAGAATGACCAATGGTTCAACTCGAGTAAAGCTGAAATCCTTTACAAGCACCATCTCCAATCTCTAGATCCCATCTTTGGATTCCTATTTTCCTCGTGTCTTACGTCTTTTCAATAGAATGGGTTGGGGGCCATATATCTTCTATCAACCAAAGGGTGTGTTTCCTCAACTTACACGATTATTTTATGCAAATCTTTCACAAGAACTTTTACCGGATCCAAATGACCGTTTCATTCGCTTCACTACATATCTTTATGGGAAAAGTTATAAATTTTTCGATAAAGATATCGCAAATCTTTTTAGAATGGGTCGGGGAGATTTTGTGAGTTCACAAATTTCCTCCCAATCATGGATCATGACCCAAGACTTTACTCCCGAAATCTTTTTGCCTATGGTCATGACCAACCCTCCTATGTATTTTGCTCTCACTCCATCATATTCGCATCTAACCCTAGAGGCCAAGATTCTTCACTTAATCATTACATATAACATTTTGCCTCATAGTGGTTCTCGCACCTACATTTCATATTTTGATTGTTATATATTGTGGTGTATCTATATGGAGAAACATCTTAATCTTTCCACCTTAATCTGTCAATGGATGCTTGCCAAAGAAAGTACTAAACGCCATATTCTTCCATATGGAGGTTTTCTTACACATCTTTTTGAGTCCTTTGGCTTTTCTCCATCTCCTTCAAATTTTCTTCCATCTAAAAATTATAATTTTCTAACCGCCACCACTTTAAAACAAATGGGTTATCAACTACAAAATGGTCAGTGGGCGCCTAAAATTCAAAGGCAGGCACCTCAAGTAGTTTAAGATAGTGATGAGGAAGCCGAGGCTGCGGCCTATGCACATGATGATGCTCCTCCACCTACTTCTCCTTCAACACATCCGCCTGCTCCTACTACTGCTCCTGTTACTACTCTTGATCCCTCCACCAAATCCTTTCTCAAGAAATTGGTAAATTCTTTCTCTAAATGGGTTGACAAACAATTTGCTAAAATCAACAATCATCTCACTCGTCTCGAGGATGCCTTAGGTGTTCCTCCCTATGATGCTTCTTCACCCGAGGATGGTGGTGATAGTGATGGCAATGACGACGAGGATAATGGTTCTAGCTCCACTTTTTGATAATGCCAAAAGGGGGAGAAACGAGTGTGCAAAAAGGAAAGTATAAAGAAAGGAAAGCTTCACCACTTCTTTTTCTTATCTTTTGGAGAGCTTTATTTTGAGAGCATTATTATTTTGGATCATGTACTTATGCTTATGCTACTCTTATATGCTACTCTTATACTCTTGGTTCTTGAATGTTGTTTATCTTATGGTTGTGCTTGGAATTATGTTTGGATATTATGGATGTTTATGGTTGTAATTGGATCTTATGAAATTACGGTTGGATATTGAGAATCTATGAATACTTTTTGTCGTCACAATAAAAATGATGGATATACGCTAAATGAATAAAAGTTATAGAAGATATATTTAAAATGAAATTCAATGCACATTGTAAGGGGGAGTTCTTCAAATTTATTCTTACATACTTATTGAGAGGGGGAGCTTTATTTAAGCTTTTCTATATTATTTTGCTTTGTGTTTGCCATCATCAAAAAGGGAGAGGTAGTTGGCCTAACAAGGCTTCAATGACCGATTTTGATGATAACAAACTTATGTATCTAATTGTGTATATTGAGATTGTTTACAGGAAATATACGCTTAGCACAATTCAAGATACAAGCCATGATACATAATTCCAAATCAAGTTCTTTAGCGACAAGCGTTTGATACAAATGCAAGAGTTGAAGAAGGCTTGAAGAACAAATTTTAAATTTTAGGTTTTTTGGATCTATGTACATACATTCAATTGATCTCTTAAATATTTTTTTGAAGCTCATAGTAGTCCTAAAATTCATAAAAATATTTTTCCAAATCAAAAAATGATCAAAATATTTTGAAAAAAATAAAATCTACATGTTTGAATGCCCAGTCGACTAAAGAGTTGTTCCCAGTCGACTGAGTGAGCTACCAAAAATGATTTTTCAGATCCAAATTGGTTCAGTCAACCGACCTTTCAAGTCCAGTCGACTGAAGTGAAGTTCAGTTGACCAAACATCCCTCTTCAGTCGACCGAACAACTTAAAATTCGAATTTCTCTGAAAAATGGCTAGTTGACATTTCCATACATAGCCCAATGGCTAGTTCAGAAATGAGGCCTATAAATAGAGCCCTTGAGCTCTTGTTTTTATCATCAAAAGCCTCTCAAACCTTCTCTCTTGTTTACTATTTCATTGTGCTTGAAATTCTTGATTTTTTAAATCACTTTTGAGAGAAAAGATTATTAGTTTTCTTCTCGAGCTTCATAGTCATATTCTATTGAGAAGTGAGTTAGAGCGTTTATTGTTTGTACTCATCTGCTCAATGTAGGAGCATTCCCTTGTACTACTTCTTGTTGTTATATTGTATTTGAGAAAGGCGTTTCTCAAAAGAGGTTAATCCGCCTACAAGGATTAGATTGCTTGAGAATGGTACATTCTCAAGAGAGGATACTCCTCCTAGACTAAGGAGAGGCTCCTCCGCCTATTGAAGAAGAGGTAGTAAGGAATCCTCATAGCGGTTGGCTTGAGGCAAAGACGTAGGCCGTAGTGCCAAACCTTGTAAAAATCGTGGTGTTCATCTTCTAGTTTGCTCATTTTTATTTATTTATTTTTTTGCTTCTCATCACACACGTTTTCACTCAAATTATTCATCATTTGATTAATTCGTTTTGCATGTAATATTATTACACTTTAATTTTCTATCAAGAATCTAGTCTACTTGCAAATTAAAATTGAAAGCTATAAATTGTTAAAACAAGAAAAGTTTTTTTTTTCACTTACACTTGAATCTTTTATTTCTCGCATTCTTTAATATTTTTTTAAAAGCTAGAAAGTTTTTGAATCCTTTCATTTTATTTTGTAAGAAATATTATCAAGTTAAAATCTTAATCTAAAAGTCATATTTGAGAAATAAAGCTATACTTAAATTGTGAAAAACAAGTAGAGTGTTGTATTTGATTAACAAGAAGTTTTATATTAAAATCTACACTTGTACTTAAATTTTTTAACAAAAATTTTATTTATAAGTTCAATACAAATTTACTTGTGATTTAGATAAGTAATATTCTTGTAAAGTAAAAATCATACATTTGTGTTTGAATATTTGATCTGAATTTTTATTAAAATACCCAATTCACCTCCTCTTGGGATCACACACATACTATCAGTATAGAGATTTAAAGAAAATATATTGGTGAAGTAAGATGAAGACGGATGTAAAGAATTTCGTGACAAAATGTTTAGTATGCCAGCAAGTTAAGATTGAACACCAGATGCCAACAAGATTATTACAATCGTTACCAATACCAGAGTGGAGGTGGGAACATAATACCATGGATTTCGTAACTGGACTCCCTCGAACACCCGAGGGGAGTGATGCTATTCGGATAATTGTTGATAGGTTGATGAAGTCAGCTCACTACCTACCAATAAAGATAACGTATTCCGTAGATCGGTTTGCACGGCTTCATATCGATGAGATCGTTAAGCTACCCAAAGTACCAGCTTCTATAGTATCGAACAGTAACCCACGTTTTACGTCCTGGTTTTGGCCAAGCTTACAAGAAGCATTGGGGACTACTTTAAAGTTTAGCACGACTTTCCATCTACAGACTAATGGTCAATCGGAGAGAACAATTTAGACATTAGAAGATATGCTTAGAACATACGTTCTAGATTTTGCTGGAAGCTGAGAGGAACATTTGTCGCTGATCGAGTTTGCGTATAACTTTAGTCTTCAGTCAACTATAGGGATGGCCCCTCACGAAGCATTGTACGACAGAAAATGTCAAAGCCCAATTTGTTGGAAAGAAGTCAATGAGAGGAAGTTGTTTAGACCCGAGATAGTTCAAATTTCCGCTGATAAGATTAAGTTGATCTGAGAGAGATTGAAGCAATCGCAAGACAAACAGAAGAGTTGTGCAGATAATCAGAAGACGTGACCTCGAGTTTGTAGTGGGGGACCGTGTGTTCTTAAAGATACCAACATGGAAGGGTATGATTAAGAGTTTTGCCTGGTAAGGGTGTGTGTAAGCCCAGTAAGGGTGTGTGTGTAAGTCCTACGAAGGTGTTGTGTGAAGCTCGATAAGGGTGAGGGTTGGTCTTCAAAGGCATTGAGTTATAGTTCCTTTTAAGGGCAAGTGTTAACCTTTAATGGCATTTTGAATTGTTGTATAGAGTCATGTGTTAGAAACTATTAGTTTGAACTGTGGCTGTGGCTTTAAAGCCTTATCATGAGAAATATCCACTTCTCTCTGAGCAAGGTATTAAAATTTTGAGGACGAAATTTCTTAAAGGAGGATAGATTGTAATAACCCAAACTCAGAGATACGAATAGAAAAGAGACAAAATCTCAAACCTAAGTTTGGCAAGAAGAACTGGCCCGACCGTTTAACCTTTTTGAGCTTGAGACCCGGGATAGAGAGGGAACTACACAAGCATATATTAAAACTCTAATATTTAGGATAAGAAGTCAAAGTTATAAGCCAAAGTTGTTTAAGACAAGAGTGAAGCTCGAAAAGTCTTAAAAGTCCAAAAGTTGACACTTAGATACCCTAAATCAAAGATTTAAGTACAATTAAGTAGAAAAGAAAAAAGTAATATCAAAAATGACAAAAATACCCCGTAGTGGCCAACCACCTTGGGAAGAGTGCCAAAAAGTGACTTTTTGCTTGCTTTTTAGCTTAAAATGATGAGAAAGGTATTAAGTTAAGTATTATGATGATTCAATACTTGTGGAGTAAGTAATATATATAATAATATGGTGTTATAGGTTAAAAAAAGAAAACAAATCACTATTAAAGTTCATGCACAATAAAATAAGTTAAAAAATCAAATATTGCAAAAATAGCTTAATTTGACTTAAAAGATTATATCTATTTAATCAATTGCTATGGGAACTATGATAATATATGGAAATACTATATTTCTCATAAACATACTAGTATAATAGGTTTCCAAAGGAAAATACACCAAAAAGATACATCAAATTAACTTTTAAAGCATTTTTCTTACACAAAAGGGAACGCAAATCAGTGCAAAACCCCTTGATTGATGGAAGATCAGATTTTTGTCCCCCCAAACTGACCTTAGCTGTATTTTAACTTCCCCAAATCTGATTTTTTCCATTCAAGGCTTGAACTAATTAATGAGCCCATGTGAAGGAGGAGAAAAAGGACTAAAAGTGTGATCATTTTGTTCCTTTTAGTTTTTCCTATATAAACCAAGCCAAACACCACTCTTCCCCTTCATTATTTTCATCCAAGTGAGGTGAGAGACCGGATTTCCACTATTTTTGAGTGTTCTTGAGGTGTTCCACAAGTTTGAGAGAGAAAAGAGGGACATGAAATGAAGAGAGGAAGAAAGGAAGGAGAAATCAAGGAGAGGAGTTTTTCTAAAGCTAAGTCCTTCCATGCCACCAATCCTTAAGCCCTCAAATAAGTAAATAAAACCTCTAAACCTTATGTCTAATATCCCTCAAAATATGCCCCAACACATGTGAGATCCTGACCCGTTCGAGCATGTTTTTACTGCTTTTGATGCATGATCGGATTTAGATATGCATGCAGGGTAGGTTCCCAGGGCCATCCGCCGTTGTGGTGCGAATCTCAAAAAATTTTAAAAAAAATTATTTTGGAGGCCTATAAATATCTGGACTTAGATATTTTCAAAAGATATTTTCAAAATTTAACTCCTAAGTTTCCTCCTTTTTGTCTCTGCCTTCTCTCTAAGTTCTCGGGGGCCCAGGGCTCGGTTTTCAACGATCAGACTGCGGATTCTTGGTATCGGCATCGAGGGCTACACAACTATCTGGTCAGATTTTGATTCTGGCAAAGCTCAATTTTGCACGTGGTTCGAAGCGTCGAGTTTTTAACTCACCGAGGTAGGATCCTAGACTCTCATGTCTTATAAGGGTGCTACGTGTAATCGTGTGTATTTTTAACGGTTAGATTGTTGTACATCTGACTTTGTTTCAAGAAAATTGGGTTTTGATTTCAAACGGGGTTTTGTGTCATTTTCGGTGGATGGAATCGGGTTTTGAGTTTTTCTTTCGAGGTTTTGTAGTAGCTTTGGGTCTGGGCACGTCCGAGGGTGTCGAAAAGTTGTTTAGAGGCTTAGATTTGTGGTTCAGATGGTGGTTTGTGAATGTTTGAGAGTTTGGGAGCTTAAAACACCAAGAACAGCAAAATCTGGGTTTTTCTCGGGTGGTAGCACGCTCGAGCGTCCTATGTCCACTCGAGCAGACTGGCTGCGTAGGGCCATTTTGTTTTGATGTTATCTCCCTTGTCCGGACTCATAATTAGGTCATTCTTGTACTCAAATTGAATCCCTGGAAGTCCTCTTTCCAATGACACCTCTTTCACCTTAAAATGATTTTTGTGGAAAAAGTTATGATCAAAAGAGTGAGGTGTGTCAAGATTTTCAAACCTTTTTTCACCTATTTTTGGCCGAATGTTCGGGAAAAGGTTGTTTTTCATCCTTGTTGGCCCTTTTGACCTAGTTTCATGTTCTGTGGGACGTTGTGGTGTTCTTGTAGGCATCATGGGTTTGTGTTGGGTGTTAGTGTTTAGGTGGTTGGGTTTTGGTTTTCGATTGGCGTCCTATGGTATTCAATTGATTAATTTATGGGAATTAGTCGATTCAAATACCTGTGGATTCCTTTAGGGTTTTGGTTGGTCGTGTGGTGGTTAGTGCATCGTTGCGTACGGGGGTTTGGTTTTGTTTCTTGGTTTGGGGTTTTCTCCCAGCGTTGATCGCTCGAGCGGTGGTCATGCGCTCGAGCGGGCTGGTGGCAGAGTGTTGGGTCGATTGGTAACCGCTCGAGCGGTGGTTGTGCGCTCGAGCAAGGTTGTGGCAGCGTGCTATGTTAGTTAGGAGTCGCTTGAGTGGTTTTGGCTTTCAGGTTACGTTTCGGTTCTGTGGGTTGTTGGTTGTTCATGTGAGCGGATGTCGAGTTATATGGCGGCTGGTGTCATGATGTGAAGTTATATGTAGCTATGTGCATTTATAACTGGCTGTGTGCATTTATTACTCTAGTTTATTTATATACGGATTATGTGAATGGATCACATGTTTTGGTATCGTTACGTGTACCGTGGTTGTATGTTTTTAAACCCAGGAGTTTTATAGGCATGGTAATGTGAAATATGAGAAATGGATGCATGTGGTGCATGTTACATAAGTTGCAAGTCTTGTGTGAGTCGCGTGTGTAGCATGTGACGTGGTTTGTGAAGCGTAGTGATAGTACGTGGTTTATGCATTTAAATCCTGGTTAGGTTATGCGTTGTGTCTGAGGGATGAAAATGTGATCCTAAAGACGTGTGTGTGATTGTCTGAGAGATGAAATTGTGATCCTAAAGACGTGTGTGTGAGTGTCTGAGGGATGGAAATGTGATCCTAAGGACGTGTTTGTGAGTACCTGAAGGATGGAAATGTGATCCTGAAGGTACGCTTGGGTGTGAATCCGAACGATGGAAAGGTGATCCTGAGGATACAAGTGTTGCATGTATTGCATGAACTACATATCGAGACGGATAGACCAAACTTTTGAAAAAAAAATGTATCAACGGCCTGTGGGAGTCGAAATACAAGATTCGTTTTCGGGGCTCTTGTGAGTCCAACATGGTTTTTATCCTCGCTTTTCCGTTGCTTTTGAAATCTATTTTCTGGCTCTGATGAGTTATGACCTAAATCTATTTGCAAACTATTTTTAAGGCTTGAAAGAGAGTCTAAGCCTGCACTTCGATTTCCTAGCATGTTTCGTTTATATTGCATGTGCTGTCTAGTTTCTGTTGAGTTTTAGCTCACGGTGTGGGATAAAATATTTTCAAGTATCAATCATGCGCGTTGATTCGGGATTGCTGATTGGGAGCAGAAGAGTTATAGTCTTCCTTTTGTTTCTGTCTGTCATGTATGCTTATTACATGTGTTCTCAGCGTTGAAGCCTTGTAATGTAAGTCGTTTGGCGTTTATATACAATGCATGTATGTTTCATTTTGAAAGTGTATTCTTTGGTTGGTTGTTTGTGGGTGTTTCACATAACGCGAAGGTTGGGGCGTAATAACACATGTTGGAGACAATACT
>JAULJZ010127610.1:0-11010 GCA_032270985.1 Heliamphora pulchella | reverse complement strand
CCCTTCGAAGATCAAAGCAATTTTGAAAATGCCTCCTCCGAAGATTGAGCAGGAAGTTAGGGGCTTTTTGGGAAGAATCTAGTTTATCAGTCGGTTCATCGCAAAGCTGACAACTACCTGTGAGCCACTCTTTCGCCTGCTGAAGAAGGGAGTCAAGTGTGAGTGGGATCAAAAATGCCAAGACGCCTTTAATGCCGTACGACAGTACCTACAAAATTCACCTGTTCTAGCTCATTCTGAACCTGACAGGCCACTGATTCTTTACTTTTCAGTGACTGACTCAGCTATGGGATGTATGTTGACACAAGAAGGAGAAACTGGAATTGAAAAGGCCGTCTACTACTTAAGCAAGAAGATAACCGGAATGGAAAAATGGTACACACCGCTGGAAAAGACATCTTGGGCCTTGGTTTAGGCCTCCTAAAAACTGAGACACTACATGTTGTATTTCACAGTAAATATCATCTTCCGGATGGATCCATTAAAATACTTATTTGAAAAGCTGGCACAGACATGAAGGTTGGCTCGATGGTTGCTGCTGTTATCTGAATTTGACCTTCAGTATGTCACCCGAAAGTCAGTCAATGGCAGAGCAATGGCGAAATTCCTGGCCGACCAACCAGTTGAACGAGGCGAAGAAACAGAATTCCAGTTCCCTGACGAATAGCTAATGAAAGTTGGGGATGATAAATGGACTTTATATTTTGATGGCGCATCCAATCAATATGGCTACGGAATAGGAGTCCTCTTTGTCACTCCCGACGAATCGCATGTCCCCTTATCATTGAAGCTCAATTTTGAAGTCACCAACAATCAGGCTCAGTATGAAGCATGTTTAGCTGGATTGGAGGTAGCCTTAGAACTAGGGGCAAGGAAGCTGGAAGTCATCGGAGATTTAACACTAGTGGTTTCACAAGCAAGAGGAGAATGGAAGGTCAGGGACTTAACTTTGATTCTTTACCATCAGGAGCTAGAGAAGATGATACCGCGCTTTGAATCAGTAATCTTTACCCATGTGCCAAGATTGATGAATAAGTTTGCCGATACACTGGCCACCCTAGCATCTATGATTGACATACCGCCCGGAGTCCAAATGAGGCCTTTGATAATTGAGCAGAAGAGGAAGCCGACGTATGAGATAACAGCCGCTATTAAAGAAATCACTGACAGACTTCCATGGTACTTTGGCATTCAGAACTTCGTAGAGAAAGGAGAATATCCCAAGTTCACCAACAAAAAGGACAAAAGGGCAATACGGCGACTATGTACACAGTTTGTCATTTGCGGTCGTAGACTGTACAAACGAGGACATTCTGGGGTCAATAAAATGTGCATAAATGCAGAAGAAGGTCAAGAGTTGATGAAAGAGATACATGTAGGGGTCTGTGGGCCACACATGAGCAGAAATATGTTAGCTAAGAAAATCCTACGACAGGGATACTTTTGGATGACAATGGAGACAAATTGTATCCAGTTTGTGAGGAGGTGTCATAAGTGTCAGATTCACGCAAACCTTATGCACGTTCCCCCGTCTCAGCTATACAACCTGACGTCACCATGGCTGTTCTCAGTATGGGGCATCGATGTGATTGGCAGAGTAACACCGAAGGCATCCAATGGACATGAGTTTATCTTAGTGGCCATTGATTATTTCACCAAGTGGGTAGAAGCAGCCTCCTACTCGGTATTGAAAGCTTCCTATGTTGCTAAGTTCGTCAAACAAAATATCATTTGATGGTACGGAGTTCCCCATGAGGTCATATCGGATAATGGCTCACATTTCTAAGGGTAGATTTTGGATCTTTTCAAAGAATACTGGATAGCGGCTCACAAATCCTCGCCATATCGACCGCAGGCCAACGGGGCAGTCGAGGCAGTAAACAAGAATATCAAGAAAATTCTACAAAAGACAATCAACTCACATAAAGATTGGCCGAAAAATCTACCATTTGCACTTTGGGGATATAGGACGTCGATCAGAACTTCAACTGGAACTACCCCATACTCTCTAGTGTATGGGATGGAAGTCGTACTCCCCATTGAAGTGGAAATTCCCTCACTAAGGGTAGTGGCCGAGACCAATATCTCAGAAGCAGAATGGCAGAGGAACCGGATGGAAGAGTTGCTCTTGTTTGATGAAAGAAGACTGCAAGCCCTATTTCATAGACAAGGTTACCAAAGGAGAATAGCTCGGCCATTCAATAAAAAGGTTAAAATTTGGAATCTCAGAGAAGGGAATTTGGTCCTTAAAGAGATCAGAGCTCCTATTTTTGACCCAAGAGGCAAGTTCAAGCCAAACTAGTCCAGACCATTTCTCATTAAAACCATCATGACTGGTGGTGCAGTCGTTATTATGGACTTGGATGGCAATGCGTTCTCCACTCCAGTTAACCTCGATCAACTCAAAAAATACTATCCTTGAGGTACAAATAAAGATAAAATAAAAAGCTCGCTGAGTTTAAAACTAAAAAGGCAACTCAGGCAAAAGTCAAAGCAGCCCGCAAGGCCGAAAACTCGAAAAGGCGACCTTGGCAAAAGTTAGGGTACCACAAAAGGAGAGTATCAATACCCGAGCAAAAATCGAGCTTGAATTACATTACGACCTAATTCCATCTTTTTAGGATACGTAGGCAGCTTCTTTTAGGAAGTCTAGCCACGTTCTTTGCTTTTAACCATATTTGAATCTGAGTAAGACCAATGCAAATTAATTTTTAGATTTTGATAATAAAGACATTCAAGCTTTGATAAATTTGAACCATTTTAAACATGAAGTGGGAGCTTTTCATTACTTTAAGCAAAATTACAAAGTTCTTAAATAAAGGGAGGGCACACAAGTCCCAAACTCTACAAAATAAAAAAGAAAGCTGTGAAAATTTTCAAAATAAAGCAGAGATCCTCAAATCCTCCTCCTTTTTGCTACCTGTTTCTCTCCTTCTTTAACTTTCTTGTCCCTATCTTGTGTTAGCCACGTCATGTATTCAACAGAAAGCTTGGGACACTACAGCTCCCGCATCTCCATCAATGAGTGAGATGGCCAAGCATCCTGATACAATGCCAGAAACGGGGCCTGCAGTATAGACGAAGATAAACGGTCTCAGATATGGTGAGGTGTGACCTGACTATAACCGAACTGCCGCGTGATCCGACAGGGGTAGTAAAAGGTAGTCTGATGTAGGCCAACCAGCAGCACACCAGGATGATCCATAGTAGTCAAAGTCATGATAGGGATCCGCCACCAAGGGCACTGCCAGGTAATGTTTGGGCCGATCAGAGAGGAAAAATACTGTCACCAAGCTACCTCGGTGTCACATATCTGATAACGGGGGTGATAAAGGAAAGTAGCGGCATTGTGCTTATCAGTAGGAGGCTTCTGTACAAGGTTCACCTTCTCCATTAGCCAGATCTGTAGCAAGAGTTAAAATAGTAAGAGAAACACTTTGCAGTATGACAGTGGACTTGATACAGAGAGAGATGTTAGGCTTACCTGAAGAAGTAAGGAGCTACCAGCAAAAGTGGCGGTCTCACCATGATGAAAAGCGTCTAAGCCCAGCAATGTCTCGGCTAAAACAAGCGGCACGAAATCCCTCCCCATCCACATCGGTCTTGCAATGTCATCTAAGGCGCAACTAACTCGCCCGTCAGAAAGGGCAAGAAGATATTGGGCTAGAAGGCAGAAGAAAAGTATGAAGTGTAGCCGTAGCTGAAAGTTGAGGTCACCGAGGTCACCAGTAGGATGAAACCTCTTAATGAGCCAGGGAATGTCAAGGCAGTCGCCCGAGGTCAGAAGAGAAGCCTTCATCTTAGATAGACCACAGAGTTGCTTCACCTGCTGTCGAAATCAGAGAAGGAAAGTCAGAACCACAACAGCGCTCCCTGGGGCCAAGTCCAAAATGGCAGCAAACTCCTCCACAATGGGGCAGAGTTCTTCAAGGCCAAATCAAAAGACGTGAGACTGCGGATCCCACAGTTGAGCAGCAGCAGACAATAAGGGACTGTTAACCTCCACAGTCCTCAGCGAAAAAAGAGCGTTCAGGCCAAAAGGGGCGAAGTTCAAACGTTCAATGTGGAAAAATGCTTCAATCCATAGAGAAAGAAAAGAAGCCATCTGAGTCGGAATAACAGAAAATGAGGCCTCCAGGACTGTATTTATAAGGCTAGGAGGGGCGAGAAATCAAAATTTCGGCAAAAGGGACGCTCCAAGTGGCGACCGCCATCTTGGAACTGGCGACCGCCAACTCCAAAAGCATAGTACAGTGACATCTGCCCTTTAACCAGGCGACTGCCATGTTGAAATGAGCGACCGCCGAGTGAACTTTTTGGAAAGTGGCAACCGCCATGTTGTATTATGGCGACCGCCATGTTGGAACATGGCGGGCATGTATTTGCAGTCTGTGTGAATGGTGACTATTTAACTATGCATGCATGGCAACAAAAGAAACATATAGGCGGACAAATAAAAGGCAATAAACGGCACGAAGGCCCACAATACATCAAAGTGATAAGAATGTATCAGAATAAAAACTAGGGCATCCAGGCCCAACGAGCAGCAAGTTTGGGGCACGCAGGCCCATAGTTCAAGTAAATGTATTCAAACATGCCAAAATGGAGCACGCAGGCCCATCAAAATAAATGTATCAGAAAATAAGTAAAAATTGAAAAAGGGAGGGAGGGGTCTCTCTCTCTCCCAGGAATGTCTCTGGCGGACTCGACAAGAGGAAGGACCAGCCTCCTCCAAGCTGTCATCCTCAAAGAGTCTGTCGAAGTCGTCTCCATCATCACTGCCAGAGGAAGAAACGACTCTGGACCGGCTTCGAGCAGATGAGACTGATCCTCTGGAATGAGCCTGAGAAGATACCCGGGATCCACGGCCTCGAGCAAGAGCTGAGGCCGGAGCAGGAGGCCTAACGAGAGCCTGCAGCGGTACAATGACTGTGGCTGGAATTGGAGGCTGCCAGGAAGAGGAATATAACTCAGAATAGAATAATGGTAAAGAGTGCAGCAGAAACCAAAAAGGACATGCAAACTACTTACAATAGCCACAGGCGTGAAAGCAACACCGGCTGCTCACATCGAGGCATCCATCTGTCGGACCAGAGCCCTCAAACCAGTAACCATCAGCATAGTATGGTCTAGCCAAGCCTGATCGATCTGCAAAGAAGAGAGCAGTTCAAGTGAAATGAGAAAACAAAAGAATAAGTAGCTGAAGGAAAGGTAAAAGACAAACCTAGCCGATGTCAGCCCTAAACTCCGATGACAGTGGAACAGGAACCGGCAGAGGGAATGGGAAGCCATATACCACGGTCTGGACATCCCACGAGATCTCTGGACCCCTCATCCCCCCTGCACCTCTAGCAGCAGCGGCATCTCCACCAGTAGCTCCAGCAGCAGCAGCTCCCGCTCTGGCACCGGCAGCTGCACCAACACCAGCTCCCTCATTCTCTGGTGCTCGCCTCCTCCTACCACCAGCCGGGCTAGGTCCTAGTGGTCCCATCAGATGAGCCCGGGCCCAGGCCGTATAATCTCCCTCCGCTACAAGCAGCTCCATAGCCGGGGTCCCTACTGTTTCCAGGGGAAGGTCGACCCAGCTCAGATGATCGGTCTGACGCATGCAGGCTGGAGGAACCAGCGGTATGCAGAAATGATCCAGGCCGAGCGACTAGCGGACCACCCGCTCTCCTAGATAATACTCCCTACCAAATGGACCCTCCAACATGATTCGTCTAGAAGCGATATCCCGGTTGCGCATCAGATCTATGCCAGCCCGATCCTCCATGCCCCTCCAGACATCCCAATGGACCTGTGATAGTTCAGAGTACAATACAATGCAAAGAACAGTAAACCATACAATGTGATGAACAGTGTGCAGTAATCAGTGCCCAGTGCAGTGAACAGAATGAAGAGCAGTGCAATGCAATGATCAGTGAGCAGTGAATGCAGTACAGAATACAGTGACCAGTGTGTAGCAGTTCGTATGAATAGTATAGTACAGTGAACAGTGTAGTGTATAAAATGGTAAGCAATAAAAATACCTAGTCAGTGGTCAGCCGGTCTACTAACACTTGGAACCGGTCAATGTCCTTCCCTTCAGCCTTCTTCCCCTTCAGTCCCCGGGACCACCGAGCTGCACGAAAAATAACCAGAGGGTCCACCGCAGAATTCGCCGGGACATGAAGCCCGAGGAACTCATAAGTCCACAGCTGTAAAGAAAAGATGTCAGTAAGAAGATAGTGGATAACAGATAACATAAATTAATGAAAGATTAAAGAAACTAAATCATACTTCCCAGACCCTCCAGTATCCCCCAATGCTAAGCTCCTGGGGGAACCGAGTGAGAGTCCTCATGAAGTTGTACAGGGTAGCGAAAGCAGCTCCTCCCCAGTCAAAAGATGCCACCCGGTCAAGACGAGCCATGGCGCTCAGGTAGTGTAAATGTACGGTATTCTCCTTGTTCGAAAACAAGGAGGTACCAAACATATACATCAAGAATTCCCGGGTAACCCACTCGTAGTGGCACAACTCGGTGCACTGGAAGTGTCTGAAACGGTCAAAAAACTAGGTGTATCGGACCCCCATCTCTATCCATCTGTGCTGGGATGGCCCCGAGAAAGTGCATCAATGCATTGACAGAATCGGCAATGGTCGGATCAAATGGGATGGGAGCTCCTCCAACCCGGATGCCGGTAATAAGGGCAAAATCCAGTGGCATCAGGGTGGCCTCGAAAGTTGTGAAATGAAAGGTGTTGGTGGTATCCCACCACCGCTTGGCTAGAGCCGTCAACCATACCCGGTCGTTGCTCGTCCTACCCAACAAGGGTATGAAGCGAGCAAAGCCGGAGGCGTCGATATAAGCCCGGCTAGGAGCAAAGAGGGCATCATACCACTCCAACACCTCTTCGGAGGCAGATCCTCCAAAGCCACGGACGTAGTGACCAACCTGAAAAGATAAGACAAATGGAAGATATATAAAAGAGCGAATCAAATACATGGAATATGCAGCAAACAGCCAAAAGCAATAAGAACCCTAGGTTCGTAACGACCCTTCAGTTCTTTCAAGCCCTAGAAAACTAGGCACCATAACCCTAGGTTCGTGTGTAGGTGACGATCCTTCGGTTTTTGCACATCCTAGTAAAAGATTAGAAATCCCAAACCTTGGTGCGCCAGGTAAATCTCTATCTTATTGTGTTAAATATTCTCTAATTATGAATAAAAAACAAAAAAAAATTGTTTTTTTGCCCCTTTTGCCCTAACCTTTTAGAATTAAATTTCTAGAAATCTTCAAAAACTTGCTCCAACCTTCTAAAAAAATAATAAAAAAAAATAATAATAATAAATAAATAAATAAAAAATAATAATTTCTCCCCAAATTTTAAGATTTTTGACAAAATTTCCTCTAAAGTCATGGATTTTTTTTGAAAATTTGCCCCAAAAATAGAAAACAAAATTTTCCCCTTAATATTCTTATATTTTCCTAAATTTAAAAAAATAATTCAAGCCTTTTTACTCTAAAAATAATTGCCCCTTTCTTTGTTTTTTCAAATCTAAGTGTCTCTACTGTTTTAATCTTCTTTGCATACGCACCTAAGCTAAGTTCAAAATCCCAATCATCATTCACATCACCAAAATCATTCATCAAAATAAATCATCAATATCGTAATTATCATTCATATCATCATCATCATCATCATCATATCACGACACATCTGAGGGGATCCTAGGCATGCGTCTATGTATTTCATACCATACAACATGCTTTGGTATTTAAACAACGAGTTTGGAAAACTTATCGATGGGCGCCGACGAGACATATGACGGTTAGGCTCCCGCAGAAGAAGGTCGGCAGCAGCAACACATCTAGAGGCTCGTAGCGTCTCATCTCGCGCGGAACTACGCAATGAGGCAGTAGAGCGTATGTATAAGGGTCAAAGGGCGACGGATGGCACTCTCCCGCGTTAGGATCCAAAAAGTTGGCCATCGCGGCCTCAGCCGCAGTGTCCGCAGCCGCCTGTGCCTCAGCAGCTGCTCGTGCCTCCTCCTCAGCAACACGGTGAGAAGCACGCTCCGCCTCAACCATGAGGGCGTCCATTGCAGCAGTGGGTTGCGTGGAAATGAGTCCACCGGCGGGAAGACTGGAAGCTGTACATATGAGAGTCCCCGTGGAAGAACTCCCAGCAGCGGAGGGGCCTTGGCACGCCCCTAAATCCTCATCCCCCTGGCCCTGGCCCGCCATGAAAAGGAATGGGATCACAAAAAGTAGGATAAACATCGTGTAGAAGCGAGAAAAGACTAAAGGTGAAGAAACAAGGGCTAAAAAGATGAAGAGGAAGCAAGGAAGAGCTTGAGAGAGTTTGAGAGCACGAGAGAGCTAGAGAGAGAGTGAGGGGTGAACAAATGAACCAGATCCGTGCCCCTCAATGGCCTTATGCGTGTTTGAAGGTGGCGGTCACCACCTTTGGTTATGGCAACGGCTAGGTTGGTGAAGAGACACATGGCAACCGTCATGTTGAAAGGGTTTTGTCTTGGCGACCGCCATGTTCGCAACGGTCACGTCAGGTCAGTTTGTCCAACATGAGGTTTTCGGGTTTTTAGATGTCTGTTTGGGGATCTTTTATTTGTGTATATGTTTATTTTCTTTTATTTTGTTTGGGTGTTTATTTATGCGTATTGATTTCGTGCATGTTATTTTTGTTAACATATATATAGTAGAAAAATAATTTCCCTTTAAAAAATAATCTACCTTTTTTTATTTGGGTGTGCTTCACAAAAATAATTTTGGTTGTTTTCAAAAAATACTTCAAATTTTGTGCAAAAATAATTTTGTGTGTTTAAACCCTTATCTTTTTTTGAGGTGGCTTTCTCCTCGATAAATTTAATTTTTAAGTCGTAACTTGGCTTTTAAATTATTTTTATCTCATGTCTCGTCCCGAATTTTTAGGTCTTAACTCAACCTGTTAATTCGTGGCTTTCTCCTCGATAAATTTAATTTTTAAGTCGTAACTTGGTTTTTAAATTATGTTTATCTCATACCTTGTCCCGAATTTTTAGGTCTTAACTCGACCTGTTAATTCGTGGCTTTCTCCCCGATAAATTTAATTTTTTAAAATTATTTTTATCTCATACCTCGTCCCGAATTTTTAGGTCTTAACTCGACCTATTAGTTCGTGACTTTCTCCCCAATAAAATTAATTCTAAGTCGTAAATTGGCTTTAGTTATCCTTATCTCGTGGCCTGTCCCGTTTTTAGGTCTCAACTCGACCTATTAGTTTGACATTTTTCTTGTCGATCCTCCTCATAACCTTAAACTGACTCGTCGGTCCTCCGCATGACCTTAAACTGACTCGGTCCTCCTCATTACCTTTGAATTCACTCAGTCCTCCTCATGACCTTAAACTGGCTCGTCGGTTCTCCTCATGACCTTAAACTGACTCGGTCCTTCTCATGATCCTAAACTGACTCGCATTGCATTACGCATCATATCTCTTATCATTACATCTCGCATTTTGTCCCATGAACTACGTTTTGGTCTGATCCCTAGCAAAGGGGTACGTAGGTAACCCAATTAAAATTTGAGTACGATCAACATCATATGCATGCTTGTGTGACCTAAGATTAACGGCTCGGTCAAATGGTTGTGGTCTCTAGGTCTTTGATATAACTTACATCACGCGTTGCTACGCAAGTTAATCAAAGGGGGGAAACTGTAGACACCCTAATTTGACCCCGCCTAATCTTAGGCGAATTCGATGATGAAAACAGGTGGAATAGTGCATCAGTTTGATCTTCGAGAAGTGATCCAAGCTCGGTATTTGAACCCGAAACCTTCAAACCAATGAGAATTTAAAGAACCATCGAAACTTGCTGCCCAAGTAAGACGACTGCCAACTTCTATCACGTCGACCGCCATAGAACTTTGTAGAAACCCTAGCCAAAAAGTGGCGACCACCAACTCCCATCATGGCGATCGCTATAGAATTTTATGGAACCTTCCAAAAACATGGCGACCACCAACTTGCATTGTGGCGACCGCCAACTCCAAATGGCCAGACGTATCCCCAAAACGTTGTAGCATTTCATTGGCTGATGAACTCTATTAATACCGTACCTCTGGTACGCTTTGAAGGATAGAAAAATAAGAGTGGTTTAGTGAGAGGAATTATGCCGAATTGCCGAGCAATTTCGAGTCCCGACGCCAAAACCCTGCCGAAATACTGAGCCTCCGACATCTACCTTAAAGTCTTACTTAGATCACCACCTGAGAATTGGACAATTAGAGCTCATTTCATTGACTTGAGGATTTCCCGACAATCTAGGTACCTCGTTTGGATCCCCGATCTTTCTAAACTCCACTTCTCTCCATTGGGGTGATCGAGTTAATATTCATTTTCAAATTCTTCAATTTCATTTATAGTCAATTTCATTTAATATATGCAATGTAGTTTGTAATTTGTTGTTTAATATAGTTACGCTATTTAATGTTAATTTCATTTATAGGCAATTTCATTTTTGTTTCGCTTTAATACCTTGTTACATTTAATTAATTCATTAACATAGTACTAATATATCTCTAGTAATTACAACTTGATAATATTGTTAATTATTATAATAAAAGCACTTACATAAAAATGGTTGCAATCGTCAATATTGCACCCATTTAATTGCTAATTTTTTATTAATGTTAATTTAGTTCTTTATTAGTACTTTGTTTCTTTTATTTTTCTGTTAATTTAATATTCTAGCATTAATTACATTCCGTTTTTTTAATTAGTCTAATTTTTGTTTATTAGAATTTTATTTTATTTTCTTTTCTTGTACCATTAATTGAATGCTCCATTTTAATTCTTAATTTTCATTTAATAGTAATGTAATTTGTTTAGTATTTTCTTTTTTCTTTCTTTTCCTTATAATGTAATTTTATTCTTTTTTCCATGTTTTATTCCTTTTAGCTTAATGTAATTTTCTTTCAATGCATTAGTCATTTCTTTTTCATTTCTTTCTTATAATCTTAGTTTAATG
>JAULJZ010127599.1:0-11011 GCA_032270985.1 Heliamphora pulchella | reverse complement strand
CCGCTCGAGCGCACTAGGGACCGCTCGAGCAGTCATGTGACAGATTGTATTTCTGTTGTGGCAAATCCTGCATTGGCTACTTGTACACTTAGCTTGTGCAGTTGTACTTCAGTCTCCCAGCTTGAACAATATTCTGATTAAAGTCTTCTAATATAATACAAACTCATGATTCCAAATCAAAATAAAATAATCACTAAGAGAACTAAACAAATCAAAACTCCTAAAAATATCCAACCACAAGACTTCTAAACACATTAGGAGTTTAATCATATTAGGAGTTTTACATGAATAATATAACCTGAATTGCTATAATAAATATGAAAATTAAAATAATAATTAATTTCCTAGCAATCTCCCCCTTGGCAATTCTAGATAAACACAAAACTCCTAATAACACAAAACACATCTTCAATCTGTAATCTCCCAAGAAAACTCTTCAAGCAAATCCTGATTCAAGTAAACTTCTTTTTATTTATTCTTCATCTCCTGAACAAACAAAAATAAGATCATATCTTTAAACAAGATCAAGTAAATAGAAATCATTAGAAAATTAGTCCAAAATCAATTCCAAAAACAGAGTTTCATCCCAAACCAAACATATCTCATCTTTTTTGTGTAAGTCCTGGAAGTGCCGCTTAGAATCCACATAAAAAATCTAAAGAAGCAATCACATAAATATGTTTTTCTTGAAACACAATGTTTATAAACTCTCCCTTTTTATTTTAAGAATAAAATAAATTAAATCCTTTTGACATTCAAATAAAAAAAACATAGATCATTCAATGAAAATCAAAATTTATTGAATTTTCAAAACAAAAAACAAACTTAAGTTTTAAAGTCATGAGGAAATTAAAAAAACTTAGGCAAGAGTTTACTCGATTTTTTATTTTATTTTATTTAAAAATTCCAGATTCAATCCTTAAGAGTGATCGATATTTCATGAAACCTATTTGAATATTTTTAAGAATTTTCACACTTTTGAAGTCAAACCAGATAAATTCCCAATGTATATCTGTTGAAGAAAGACGAAAACTCCCCCTAAAAAAGAACTGTATATATATAAAAAAATATTTATGCTTTTATTTGGCGGCTGTCACACTAATACGAATGAAAAGACACGGTTCGCATAGGTAGCTATTTCCTTAAGTATATTCATACATTAGCATAAGTGGCGGTTTTCACACTAAAATAAACTAGAAAGCAAGGTTCATATAGGTAGTTATTTCCACGTGCATGTCAAAAAATAGCATAAACAATGACTTTCACACTATAACAAACGAAAATACAAGGTTCATATAGGTAGCCATTTCTGTAAGCATTTTATAGCACAAACAGTTCTTAATGAGAAAGGACCAGTGGATAGATAAACAGATGGGGGTGATTGTAGACATCAACATCAATATAGGGATCCTACCACCATGGTCAATTAAAAAATGTTCTTTAAAAAATAATAAAACAGGTTCCAATAAAAAATTTAAGCACAAGATTGGATATAAAAAAAATAATCAAGTAGACACAAAACTATGAATTTTTAAATTTCTTACCGACAAAAACCAATAAGTCAGTTTTTCATTTTGACTTATTTTATAAAAATTGATCAACTTTGAATTAATCAAGTTTTTCAGATTTTGAAAGTCAAAGGAATTAAACAAAAATTACAAAAAATATACATATATAAAAATATTTTTTTTGTTTTGTTTTTATTTTTTTTTTAAGAGAGAGATAAACATTATTTCGAGACACATGTTCCAGTTGGAGTGCTTCCAAAGGTTTTGTCAATAACTCGATTTTTTAGGGCACTCTAAACTACATTCCCAATCAAGTCTGACTTTCTAACCCATACAGATCAAATTTTAGGCAAAGAGATCATGGGAGTGTTGGGTTTCTGGCTAAAAACAACTTTATGCCGGTTGACCGCTCGAGCGTACAGTAGAACCACTCAAGCGTGCGACTGCCAGTGAGTTTTTCCATCTCTCTGCAGATTGGCCGCTCGAGTGCGCAGTGAGTCCGCTCGAGCGCTTACCTAGCCAAGAGTTTTTTTATTTAGCCTTCTGCATCGGGGTCTAATATGTCCCAATATACCACAAAGATGACAAATAGGGGCAAATTTTTTATTTGACTTTAGTGAAGATTTTTGAAAAAAACTTCCCGAAGTTTGACCCTTAAATTGAATATAATTATTTTGAACATTCACAGTTTTCATAAATTTAATTTTACTTAAGTCTTTTGGAACAGAAAATTTGTGAACATACTAAAGTCCGGATCGATCTGACTCCTATTTTTGCACACTTAGAATTTCTTCTAGGGTTAGAGAACTTGCATTCAATTTCTTAAGTGCACCATTAGAAGTATTGAGATCTTTTTAACAATTTAAAACTCTCGACTCAAGTAACATTTTTGACTCAATATTTTCATGCAAATAATTCTTATCTTTGTAATCAATTTTAAATTTATTTTAATCAATTTATAACTTTCATCGTACATTTTTTTATATGCATTCTGAAAGAAATTCACCATCTTCCTATTTACAATTAGATTCATTATTATTCTAGATCTAATAATTTTTAGTTTCCTATTATTAGTTTTATCTATAAGTTACAGTTATTCCAAACACTCACAACTTTTGTTACAAATTATAACTATTTTTTTTTTCATTAATTTAGCATGTGTTTGGGCTAACTTATTTTTGAGACTTTTTGGCTTAAAAGTCACAAAAGCCAACTGGTTTGGTTTATTAAGCTTTTTTTAATTTTTTTTACTTTTTCTACATGATTTGACACCTACTTTTTTACAAAAAAGCCAAAAAGCCTAAAAATTACTAAAAAAAACTAGTCCAAACACAGGCTCAGCTACAATCTACCATCTTTATCATATAATTATAACTTCTGCTATAAATTATAATTTATAAGTTACTAATTTTAACAATTTCAAACACCACATTTATTTTGTACAAAGAAAGCCGGAGGCATAAAGAGAATTAAACTCGCAACCTCAACAACCACCTCATCGTTATTTTAATATCTCACTAAGCCAATAAAAATAAACTACTATTGTCATATTTAAAATATTTTGTAATATGTTATTTGATAAAAAAAAATACTATGGAAACACCATTAGTTAATAAACTAAGGTACCGTTTGGTAACGTTTATATTTTATGTTTTATGTTTTTATTTTTAAGTTTTTCGTAAACTGTAAACGAAAACATGTTCGGTAATTATTTTTGTTTTCAAAAACTGTAAACAGTTTTCAAAATTTAAGAAACAGAAAAAATATATTTTCATTTGTTTTATAAATAAATTTTGATTGAATTCATCCGTAACCTCTAACTATTACTTTTCAAACATTTATGTTACAAAATATATTTTTATTTTTATTTTTTTATAAACAAAAAACAAAAAATTAAAAACGTTACCAAACAAGCTCTAAATGTTTGAGATCTCAAAAATTAGCAAGTGGCAAAAGATGAAAACAATGATAAAAATTATTTTTTAGAATTTTATTAAAGACCGTTCAATCGACTGCGGTTAATAATTTGCAAATAAAAAATAAAAAATTTAATATTAATACTTTTTTTTAAATGAAAAATAAATTTTATTACTTTTGTAAATATAAATTCACTTTACATAAATATTAATGTATTAATAACTTATTGCTTGTACGAAGCTATTATTTCAGAATTCAGTAGAGCGGCGTGACCATTAAAGACAATTGCACTAAAGTAGTACCAGGCGACATAGGGCCATGGCCTATCATCCATAGAACCATAGACCATACTCCTGGTCCTTGGAATTAAAAGTTCTTAAATTACTTTCAGAAAGTGGGCTGAGTCTGGACTTTTATTGGAAATTATTGGCTATTATGGTCATTGTCTCACGTATGTCATTAATTAATGAAAGAGATATATTAGTTAATACATTTTAAAATATGTTTTTTTTTTCGCAAACAAAATTTGAAATGAAGTGGGGGAGTTTATATCAAACTTGGATTTTATGGTCGAAAGTTTATTATTATTATTTTTTAGAAATATGATCTCCCACTTTATAACGCATTTTAAAAAGAATGACTGATATTTACTCATGTTTAAATCTTACATTTAAAATTTTACTTTTTTAAAGAAATCATCTTCTAGGATTTACATATAATAAAAAATAAAATTGAAATTAATTTTACTATTTTTTACTTCAGCTCATTACTCATCTTCTCATCTTTCTAGATCTCTCTCTACCTTCCTATTTCTCTCTCTCTCTCTCTCTCTCTCTCTCTATATGCATCATGGTTTGTATTATCATCCTTGCTGCATACAGTCATTGTGTTACTACCAATAAATTATGGTCAATAATATGTTTAAGAATGGATGATTTATGAGAAAGTCATTTAACAATAGGGGATAACCATATCTATGACACTTGGGTATTTTTGAAAACATGAAACTTAATTTCAACCAAGTTGGAACCTATAAAGAAAGTTTGTTGGGGTTGTCCAGTTTGGCACAACTCTTTCAAGTCATCCACCAATGGCCTCATTTATATTTGCATCAATAAGCTCGTATAACAACCCCAAGTCACGTAGTATTCTCTTGGCTTCATAACAAGACTTTAGAACCAAATTATCTTTCTATAAAAATTTTGTTAAAAACTCAAGCATCAAATCAATTGACTTATTACTCCAATAGTTGGTTACTTTTAAATTAACAATCTCAATGACAAAATTTAATAGAGTATAGTTCGTGCAACCTCGATATACCTCATGTTTTGTATCATTCAATAATTGGTTGATTCCTCCTGATTTTGATTTTCCACTAAGGGATCAATACCAACCAGATCCTCATCATGATTGTTTTCCATTTCATGATGATAAGCCTCATTTGATCCTCCGTGCTCATGCCAGATAGTGTAAATTTTCATAATCCCAAATTAGAGCAAGTGAATTTCACATCTTGAGGATTTTACCAATAATAATTCACACACTTTACATATGCATCCATCGAATTTTACATTTCTAATCAAGAACTGACATGGCAAAATGAATAAATGAAATCACCCCATTAAAATATGGCTGACTCATTTTATCATCAGCAGTCTTATTAAGTGTCATCCAATTAAACCCTTGTCCACGTCGGATCATTAATTAAAATGAAAACCATTAATCACATATCATGCATGCTAATGTCTTACAACTCCTTCCTATTTTGGTAAATGATCTTATAACCAAATATAGCAACTAACTTCAGGAAAGAGAAGCAATTTAAACATCCAATTTATTAATCCAATTGAAGCAATTTATGAGAAACATTCAATACTTGAATTTTTTTTGAAAAAAAACATTATACACTATTGAACTGAGATTATTACAAAAAATGCTAACAATGAATTTCTCAGGCGTCATTTGTGAGATGTAAACGTAATTTTCTTTAATTTACAGATGATAGCATGGCAATATGAATATAAATGTAAATAAAAATATATTCTTAACAAACTACATAATTTCATACTAAATTACAGATGATATGTATGTAATTGGGCTTGGCTTGTCTCCAGTCCCACGAGGGACTGAACCAGTGTTGTTGAGCTTTTTTTGGTTTAAAATGGACATATTTTGATGATATAAATCGTTTATTTTATTATTCATAGTGTATATATTATTGTTGTAAAAAATTAAATTGATCGGATATCGTTAAACACCTTAACAAATTACAGTTGTGTTAATAAAATGAATAATAAATAGACATCACAGTTTATTTTTTATTAATATAAATGTGATTTGTTAATACAGTTATATCCGATCAATTTAATTTTTTACATTAATTAATAATATATACATTATGAACAATAAAATAAATAGTTTAAATTATCAAAATAAGTCTATTTTAGATCAAAATAAAAGCTCAACTGCAATGGTCCAGTCCCACGAGGGATTGGAGACAAGCCATTCTCTATGTAATTCTCCTAGCTACAGAATAATATTTCTCATTAAGAAACAGTAAACACTCTTTAGAAAGCAACTAAAAATTCACAATACATGTGCTAAAATTTGTATGCAACTTACTCTTCATCATTAAGTAAAAAAAGAAAAAAAAAATGTTGCATTAAAAGTCAGTTGATAAGTACGAAAACAAATGACCACATAACAGAAAAATTGCTACAACATGACCTCCCAAAAGTTTAGCATCAGTGTAAGTATTTTTTCCCTTCCCTCTCCTTTCTCTTTGTTGATAGAGGGTAGTTAAATAGTTGTAAATAAGTTCAAAACTTTAGATGAAAATGGGATGCAGAATTACATTTTTTATCATGTCCAAAAATCAAAACAGACCCAATATATGTAGACATAGATCAAAGCAATTTTACCATGCTCAAGGCATCTATGCTACCAAGTTCATCCATTCTGTTTTATCATCCCCTTATTAATCCTATTAGTGTGAGTTTTCTTTCACCCTCTTTCTGCTACAGGTTCAATGACATTTTCTATGATAGAGCTAAAGCACAACAGAGATCAGTGTTGAAGGAAAGGTGTTTGTTCTCTTGAATTTTTTTTTTTTTTTTGGTATGAGATTTGGTCTGCAATCACTGTTGAACTCATACAGATGAAGAAGCTTTTCTTTTTCAGATCTGTATCTAGCAGTGGAAACAGTAATCTAATTCCACCACTGTTAACGGGTAAGCAAGCTTATGGAAATTTTCAAAAGTAAGCCGGTAGGAAAATATAAGGGTAAAATTGAAATTTTTTGTTAATATTTAGCGGATATCATGTTTTTCCATTAGGTCAAGTAACATTTGAAGGGATTAAAGTGTTATTTATTTTCATAAAATAAGGAGAAGCAGTGTGATTTTTAAAAATAAGAAGGTAGACAGTGAGATATGATATAAATACATGGCCTAAATGTAATTTATCCAAAAAATATAATTTGTTAATTACTTAACAAATTTTCATTAATTTGATTTTTCATATAATTAAAGTAATAAAAATAAACAAATCCAAAATGGGTCTATCTTATAAAGCTAACTGTTCTGGTCCAATCCTTTTTAGAACTATAGAGGTGAGTCCAAAAAGTTAATACTAAAACCAAATTCTCTTCAAATACCACTAGTTATTGTTTTAGTTGTTCAAAAGAAAAGCCAAAAGAGACTTGGTGGGATAATGCCAACTATGTCTTAGTTGTTAAAAAGGAAAAGGAAAAGGAAAAAAAGAAGAAAGAACTCGCAGAATTTCTGTATTTATCATAGGTAAATGAGTGTAGATTTGTATAATTAAATATTAAATTTAAAATAATTAAAAAGTAAAACTAAAATAACTGCATACAAGCTTAAGATTGTCTTCATCAAAACCAAAGTTTAAATAAAATAACCAAGAAATGCACATCATAAACGATTAAAGTCCACGACCCACGGTGTCAATCGAAGATAGAATTAAACTCACTAGTGGAAATAACCACCATTTTTTTCCCATTCCAGTTTGTAGTTTTCTATACAGGGGAGGGAGCGTATTACATTTCTGTCTGCAACTCATATTTGGTTAGAAAACAAAAGCTAAGAAACAACAAAGAGCTCACGCTCTTCACCTAACTGAAGAACAAAGACACAACAACCCCCCCCCCCCCCCCCCCCCCCCCCCCCCCCCCCCCCCCAAAAAAAGAAAGAAAACTAATTAAAATTCAGCAAACATATTAGTCAATACACTACCGTTTCCAAAATGGCAGCTCCAAGAAACCCACTCCTCTTCTTCTTCTCCTAATTCCTTTCTGTGTAGGATCCCTCTCCGTCTCTCTCTAAATCTAAAACCACATCGAGCGAGAAAGGAAAGAAGTTAATTAGTTAACATTACTACAATAACGACTATATTTTAGTTATCATATTTAAATAACATATGATCTGATATTTGAAGTGTAAACATCGCATAAAATGTCATTTCGTGTGTGATTTTTAGTAATCGCAACTGGGTTAAAGCCAGAGAGCTCCCGCGTCCTTGAGAAGTGGGACGAGAGAGCCATTGATATGGGAGGCCATGACTCGGTCCATGGCTCCGACAAGTTTGCCGCCGACGAAGACGACGGGGACGGCGGAAGAGGTGCCGAGACGCCTCATGAGCGCCTTCTCCATCTCTTTTCCTCCTCGGGGGTCCTCGTCGAGCTCGTAAACCGTAGGGTTGACGCCCATGCCGCAGAAGAGCCGCTTGATGGCGTGACACATGCAGCAGGAGCTTATGCTGAATATCACCACCGCGTTCTCGGACGCCAGCCGCTCTATGCGCTCGAGCGGATCATCATCATCATCGCCACCGACACTAACGCCGCTGACACTAACACTCCTTGTTGGAAAATAGGAACCCCATGGCTCACTCTGGTAATGCATGTTAACCTTAAATTTGCTCGACACAGGGATGGTCAAATACTGCACTAGCTCTAGCAGTGAAGGTTGAATGGGGAGGAAGGTTTGAGGACTATCTCTTCTGAGTTATGAGTGAGTGTAGAGTAGTTATGGAAGGGTTATGTGGTATTTATAGAGGAAGCGATGCTATGAATTCAAAAAAATATATTTAAAATTTAAAGTGAATTATTAAGATTTATTTAAAATATTTTATATTATGTTAAATATAAATTTATATTTTATAAATCATTTTTAAAGTAAAATTTTAAATTTTTTTTTAAAAAGTATATAAACTTTTTCTAATAGAAATGATAAACTTGAGAGAGAGAAAGAGAAAGAAATAGCGATGGAGATTGAGGATTCTTTACAATAATAACTTCAGATAATAATAACTTAAGATGTAAAGTAAAATGGTCAGTGACAATAAAGTTGGTCTGTGCAAAAAAAGTTGGTCTGCTGCCGTGCTCATCGCACGCAAGAGGGAGAGAGAGTGAGAAAGAGAAAGAGAGAGAATTAATATGGATACAGTAAACCTTGTTTGGATTGTTTATAAAGCTTACGAGGTTTAGTTTTTTTTTTAAGAAAAAAGAGGAAAAAAGTTAAAGTTTTTGGAATAATTTTTTAAGGTTTATTTTTTCTTCTTTTTGGCTTCTTGTTGAAATATTTAATATATTAATTTTTAAAAAAACATATAGTGTTTGTGATATTGACACGATTTTTTTATTATAAAGAATAAAATTAATTTTTTAATTGATAGTATAATAATCATTTTACTTAAAGCAAAAGTTAATATATTTGAAATGTGTATAATTTTTTTCTTAAAAAAAGTTAATTGAGTTTTTTAAAAAATCAATGGATATATGTAACTTAAAAGTTAGCTTTTTAAATAGTCAGAACATGGCCTAACACTGATCATATTTTGGTGATTAAGATGTAACAAATCATATATGGTACTTAGAAAGTTAGAATAAAAGTAAATACATGAGATGACATACGCAAAAGAGGTTTAGTTTTTGCAATGAAAAAGAGGGAAAAAGTTAGAGTTTTTAGGATAATTTTTTAAGATTTTTTTTAATTTTGTGTTAAAATATCAAATATATTTTTATTTTTTGTTTTTAAATTGTAGTATTTTTGATATTAACACGATATTTTTTATTGTTAAAAATATAGTTAACATTTTAATGATAGTATTATTATAATTTTACTCAAAAAAAGCTAATGCATTTGAGTTGTGTATAGTTTTTTTTTATATATAAATAAATTAACAAAAACTAATTGAATTTTTAGAAAAATCAACCTGTGTAGCTTAAAAGTTAGCTTTTAAGATAGTCCGAAACGGTAATCATATTTTTGTAACCAAGATGTAACATTTTATATATAGTACTTAAAAATAAATAGTGAATACATAAAATGACATAAACACTATACGTAACATGACACATTATGTGGTCGCCAAATATATCACCATAGCATAGCACTTTCTACTTGTAATAGGCCATGAACTAGATTAGAATCATTCTCAATGTATCTATAAGATGTAAACCATTTTTTTATCAAGTCGGAATAGAGACCAAAAATCTTAAACGATCGATCCGGAAGAACAACTCGATTGATGAAGAAGTCTCATTAGTAATAGTTCAAAGAACCATTTGTATAAATAAAAATTCCCATCATTACGTAATTTCTTCTTCACTCCTAAATATATTAGTGATTTACTGTACATAAAAATTACTTCCAATAAAATAATAAAATAATATTGATGCACTTTAGTGTGCAACGAAATTACAAAATACAAGAAGAGTACTCAAGGCCGTCTGGAATTAATACAAGAGCCACTGATACACTTTCTTTACTCAGTTAATATTATTTAGAAAAAAGGTTAATGCACATGTTCAAATTTAAAAAATAATTACAGATTATTGATCAAATCTTATCGATAAAAATGTATGTTATATTTTGTTTTTATGTAAAACATATTTTACTTTTAAGACTCCTGTAACTTGTGATTAATTTTGTATTTTAAATTTACACAAGTAATTAAATTGTATTTTGTATAATATCTAATAAATGCATATATCTATATATATAATAAAACAACTTAATGTTTTTAAAATATCTAGAGACAAATTATGTTTTAATGGTTAAGATTTCTTCTTTACAAAATTCTAATGTTAAGATTTTACTTGCCAAATGAAATTTTCGTCCATTCTTAGTTAGCAAATATTTCTCAAAATACACACTATTGTCAAATTCTAAAAACTGTTTCAAAGCCTTCAACTTAACCTCACCTCCATCTCTATCGAAACCTCTTTAAACCCTAAAAATTATAATATTTGTTAAGTTGTCGCTACAATGCCGCCTCTACTACTATACCGCCTCATCTGCTACGTTGTCATCGCTGTTACACCGCTAATGGTGCCATGTTGCTGCTGCTGCTACGTCGTAATCACTGCGTTACGCTGTCGCCAATACCTATGCATCATATCCACAATTATGTTAGTCAAGTTCTTTATCTTTTTCATAGATTTAGAACTATACAATTGAGTTATAAGATTTGAATATATCTATTTTGAGAAAATAAATTCTACGAGTGATCTCGATTTTGCGTGCGGCTTCTTTTTTTTTTTTTTTTTTTTCTCATTCTTTCCA
>JAULJZ010127578.1:0-11011 GCA_032270985.1 Heliamphora pulchella | reverse complement strand
TTACATACGACACCCTCTAACAACTTTAAAGTCTAGAATCCTACCTTGGTGAGTCAAGAACTCGATGCCTCGATCCGCGTGCAAAATTGAGCTTCATCGGAATAAAATTTCGTCCGGATAGATGCATAGAGCACGATGCCTATAACAAAGATCGGCTGTTAGTCCGTCAAAAATCAAGCCCTGGGCCCCCAAGAAGTTAGAGAGAAGGCAGAGAAAAAAAAGAGAAAACTTAGGAGTTAAGTTTTAAAAAAAATTCTTTTGAAAATATCTAATTCCTGATATTTATGGGCCTCCAAAATATCTTTTTTTTTTAATTTTTAAAATTCGCACCGTAACTCCCTGCAACCCCCGGGACCAACCAGTATGCGCAGATAAACCAAAACGTGCATCAAAACGCTTATAGGCATATTAAAATGAAAACGCCAAAACGCGTTGAAAAACATCGAATATGCATATTTATCAAAATGAAACGGTACAGAGTCTCACAACTTTCCTCCCTTTAAGGAATTTTTCTCCCAAAATTCACTACAAGGTCACGAGGTAAACAACTCCGGGTATCTAGCACGAACCCCAGACTCAAGCTCCCAAGTCGCTTCCTCAACCCCGTGATGAAGCCACTGAACTTTGATATAAGTAATCATTCTCCCCCGTAACACTTATTCCTTCGTATCAAGAATCCTCACAGGACGCTCCTCATACGTTATATCTTCATTAACTCGCAACTCAGCCTAATCCAGAACATGTGACGGATCTGGCTCATATCTCTGAAAAATGAAAACGTGAAACACGTTATGCACATATGCCAACTGAGGATGCTACTACCCCAATCCTTTCCAGAATCTTGAATGGTTGAATAAAGCGCGGTGATAGCTTCTCGCTACGGCCAAATCTCATCAACCCTCTACGTGGCGAGACCTTCAGAAACACATGATCTCCCACTACAAACTCCAAAGGTCTCCTCCTCTTATCTGCATAACTCTTCTGGCAGCTCTGTGCTATCACCAGACGCTGACGAATCACTGTAATCTTCTCGGTCGTCTCCCACACTAGGTCAGGTCCCAAAACAGCGGTCTCTCCCACCTCTATCCAATACACAAGCGATCTACACAGTCTACCATATAAAGCCTCATACGGTGCCATTCAAATACTGGCCTGATAGCTGTTGTTGCATGTAAACTTTGCCAAATGCTAGATGGTCCTCCTAAGAACCCCAAAAATCAAGCATACAGGCTCTCAACATGTCCTCCAAAATCTGGATGGTCCTCTCAGACTGACCGTCGGTCTGTGGGTGAAAAGCTGTGCTGAAAGTCAAGCTCATCCCCAAAACCATCTGAAGACTCTGCCAAAAGGGCAATGTAAAGCGCGCGTCTCGATTAGAAACAATAGTCACCGGTACTCCGTTTAGTCGGACTATCTCCCGAACATACTGTAGATATCCCAATTTGACCCCGCCTAATCTTAGAAAATTCGATGATAAAAATAGGTGGAAAAGTGCCCCAGTACGATCCTCGGGAAATGATTCAAGCTCGGTATTTGAACCCAAAACCTTCAAACCAATGAAATTTTATCGAACCATCGAAACTTGCTGCCCAAGTAAGGCGATTGCCTTTTTCATTATGGCGACAGCCAATAGAACCTCTTGAAACCCTAGCCAAAAGTGGCGACCGCCACATTTCATCATGGTGACCGCCAACTTGAATTATGGCGACCGTCATAGAACTTTGTGAAACTTTTCAAAAACATGGCAACCGCCAACATGCATTGTGGTGACCGCCAATTTCAAATGACCTGACGTGTCCCCAAAACGTGGCAGAATTTCATTGGCTGAGTAACTCTATAAATATCGTACCTCTGGTACATTTTTAGGACAAAAAATTAGTGAGAGGTTTAGTGAGAGAAGCTCTGCCGAGTTACCGAGCAATTCCGAATCCTGACGCCGAACCCCTGCCAAAATATCGAGATCCGAACCTCTGACGCCTACATTGAAGCCTTGCTTGGATCACCATGCGAGGATTGGACCATTGAGGCACATTCCCGACTTAAGGATTCTTCGACAATCTAGGTACCTTGTTTGGATCCCCGATTCTTCTAACTCCATTTTCTCTCTTTTGGAGTTATCAGGTTGAATTCATTTTACTTTGTGTATTTCTTTCATTTGAATAGTTAACCTTACTTCTTACTTACTTTCCTTCATCTAGTTTAATCTTTTTTTTAATTGCTTAGTTTACACTTTCACACTAAGCACATTATCTTTTTCTTTCATTAATTCATTAAATAAGTGCTAATATATTTTGGTAATTATAACTTATAATGTTATTAATTGTTATCATCAATGCACTAACATTCATGTGAATGTAATTGTTAATATTATATTCACATTTTTTAATAATTGCTTAGTTATTATTCATTTTCTTTGTTTTCTTTTCATTTTCTTTTCTTTTCTTCTAATGTTAGTTTAATTTCTTTTAGTATTTCTTTCTCTTTTCTTTCTATATTTCTAACATTTATCTTTTTGTAATTGTTAGTTCAATGTAGCATTTTAATGTTCTAGCATTTATTCTCTTTTTTTCATTTTAGTTAGTTTAATTTCTTTTTACTAGCACTTTATTTCATTTCCATTTCCCTTCTTGTAACATTAATACTAATGTTCTATTTTATTTTCTTTTAGCTAAATGTTCCTTTTTTAGCTTTTTCTTTTCCTTTATTTTCTTTTCTTTTTTTTTAATGGTAGTGTAGTTCTCCTCTCTAGCATTTTGTTAATTAGTTTTAAAATTCTTTATAATGTTCTATTTTTTCTTTTTTTTCCTTTTCTAGTGATTAGTTTAATTATTTTTTGTTAGTATTTCTTTTAATGTAAGTATTTATTTTTCTTTTAAAAGCTCCATTTCCTTTTTCTTTCCCTATAGCTTTATTTTTCTTTTATAACATGTACTTCATTTTTATTCTTTTATTTTGTTAAATTCAAAAATCAGAAAGAGCCATTTAAACTAGATTTCTTTTCTAAGAGTAATTTTTTTCTCTTTCTTTTCGTTTTATTTTATTCTATCTCTTTTAAAAGAATGCAAAAGTGGATAGTTAGATTGTTCTTTTATTAATAAGCATTTTCTAACATTTTTCATCTTAGTATAAACTTCTTTCATGAACTTTCTTTTTTAGGATTTTTTTTATGTATCTTTTGTTTTGCATTTCTCATTTCTTTTATTAATTTATCATGTTAATATTAATACATGTTTTAATTTTTTTACTTGAAAGCATGTTTAGAGTAATTTAGTTTATCTTTTGTAACAAACATGTTTAGGTAGTTTTAACAACTTTTTGTATATTTTTGTTCTTTCATTCAAATCATGATAGATTAGTTTTTTTTTTTATACATGAATATTGCATGAGGGAGTTTTTCGTGTATCTTTTAGTTAGAAATTGCACGCTATAAGATTTAAGATTTTACACCTTTTATTTGTTTTGATTTGGAGTGCTATGTACATATGTTATGTATTTTTCATATTTGATTTTAGATATTCCCTATTTGCCTTCATTTTCTTTATTTGTATGCATTTGAAAAATTCTATTAAAGAACCAATGATGATTAGTAGAGGCCAACCTTATGGTTGGGCGAACGGGGTGCCAAACATCTTTTTCGATTTGTACTTTAACCCCCGAACCCTCTTTCTCTAGTTAAACGTTTTAAAGATCAGTAGCCATTTTCGTTTTTCTTAGTTTTTTTTCAAAAACTAAGTGACGACTCTATTTTCGACAAAATAGGTTTTCAAAATTTGATTTTCAAGGTGTTAAAAGATTTTTCTAAATATTCTTTGAATTTTTTATTTTGAACATTTTCAAAATAACTCCTAAATTCCAACGCCACAGTATATTCTTGCGACTCTGCTGGGGACTGGTTTATAAAATCAAATAAGAGGGCTAGACTTGAAAACATCATTGGTTCTTAATAAAAAATTTTCATTTTCATTCTCGCATGCAGATGCATTGTTCTTCAACCCCTTGCCTGGTCGACCTGATGCCCTGAACGTTCATCCGTTTCGGGGATTGTTGGGAAGGCGGGTAACCCTTACCGACTGTACGCTATCATAGGTGCGGCAAAAGCGTTCGGGCGTACTGTTTGACTATGTTCTGCATGGGAGGTATATACCTGCCTCTATTCAGAAGGTACCTTGTTTAATTTATCAAAACCGACCTTTTGCATATAGTGAACTTAGAACCCCTCATTAGGTGCTACTAACTCTGGTAGGATTATGTATTTTTTTTCATTATATATTTTGTTTGTATATTGTTAGGATTATTTTGTTTGGGCTTAAGCTAGTTCCTTTCCCAGGTTCGGCCCAGGTTTTCCGTTATCCTTTGATTAGGTTAGCTTTTCTCCCGGGTTTTTACCCGGACTTTGTCTTTCACCATATTTGGTTCTTACGCTATAGTTTTCTTCTCGGGGTCCCGCCCGTGTTTCGTTTTAAAGGCTCTAGGGTAGTTTCTCTCTCCACTGGGTTCTTCCCAGGTCGTTGGTTTTCTCCTCCTCGACATAGGCTTGTTTCTTTAAAACCCTTGTCATACCCGTGAGAGTTAGTTCTTTACTGTAATAGAATTTTTAGGTCGAACTAGTTCAGTCAGTATAACTTTGTTTTCTTGCCAGAGTGCTGTCCGTTTTAGATAAATCTTCCCCCTAGAATTTAGTTGATCCCCTTCTTAGCCATCATTCTATTTTTTGGGTCGTCTTGTTGTTACGTTGCTAGTATGAGCTCGACAGGGGCATTGTTTCAGTTTTAGTAATTATCTGCCTATGATTTGCTATTTTAGAAATCTGGGATGTTTGCTCTCTGTCGTCAGATTTCTTGTCTAGGAAGTGCTTTGATACTAGTTATTTTGCATCTAGCAATTCAGGTTTTCATCGGGTCTAGATAATTGAGCTAAAAAGATTACAGTCGACTCGCATTTGGGCAAGATCAGAGTCAGGTAGACTCTATAGAATATCTGAACAGCCAGCCGAGTCATCAAAAATGGCAAAGAACGAAGTTAGCTTGACAGCTCTGATGAGAGCTATTACTGAGATACAGAGAGCTATGGTGCAGTAGACCCAAGTTCAAAACCAATGCCAGGCGCAGGTTCGGGAAATTCAGGCATGTATGCCCATTGTGAATGGACATCCGGAGGATACAAATGAGAATGGCGAAGACTTCTGGGACGATAACCAAGGACAAGAGGCACTGCAAGTTGTTGTGCCGCCTCGGGTTCCCCGCCCGGTGGTGGTAGAAGAAGAGAATACTGCACAGTTCAGAGAATCTACATTGGCTGAGAAAATCGATCGAATGGAGAAGGTCCTTAGAAAGGCCAAGGGAGTCGAAGAATATATGCTCGATGTAGGGGGACTTTGCCTGTTTCCAGATGCTAAGCTCCCGGATAAGTTTAAAATGCCCGACATGGAAAAATTTGATGAAATCAGAGATCCCAGAATTCATCTCTGAATGTATGTTGGTACCTTGTCGCCAATGGGAATTGATGACCAACCGAAGGCCCAGCTCTTTCACCGATCTTTTTCTGAGGCAGCCCAGAAATGGTTCCTCTCCCTCGATGTAGCAAAGACTAGAACCTGGGAGGACATAGCTACGGCATTTGTCAGTCAGTATAGCTATAATATCCAGCTAGATGTTACCACTCGAGAGCTGGAGACCACTCGTCAAGAAAGCAAAGAGTCATTTGTAGACTTTTTGACCAGGTGGAGAGCAAATGCAGCTAAAATGACAAATCGACCAGCAGTAAAGGAACATGTGAGAATTTTGGTCAAGAATCTACAACCCCCCCTGAAACGTTATCTGATCACACAGCCGCTGTCCACATTCGAGCAGTTGTTTGATGCTGGGGTTCAGATAGAAGATGTAATCTAGTCTAGTGATATCGAGGAGGTCGACCCGAACCAAAAGTCGAGAAGACCTTACCCATCCACTAACCCTGCATCTTGCTCTAATGATGTGAATTTGCTAAACCCCCAATCAGATCGACCAAATTCTTCACTTTCATTACCTCCTCCCAGAAACAACCAGTCGTCGCAGCTGAAAAAGTCAAGGAGAGTTTTCACTCCCCTTAATATTTCTCTGACCACGGCCATGAGTCGACTTGTCGAGAAAGGACTGATAAAGTTTCTTGATCTAATGCCGCCTCCTAACCCTTTACCGCTACGCTACGATCCCACCCTACATTGCTCATACCATCAGAGCCATGGACACCCAACCGACAACTGTCTGAAACTTCGCCATGGCATTCAGGATCTCATTGACAATAAGGTCATTCCACCTCCATCTACACCAAATGTCACAGCTAATTTTTAAATTCTTATATTTTACATGATTTAAGTTTTGAGTCAAGTCAAAGTCTTGTAAGTTTCTGCTTTATTTTGATCAGTTGGATGTCGAGTTTGAGGGCACATCTATCTGTGCACCCTCTTCTTTTGCTTTCAATTTTATAATCTCTGCGATCTTTAATATCAATAAAATAAACGAAGATTCTGATTATTCTTCTTTGCTTAATTTATTTTGTACACTTTCTGATAATTTTCAATTTAAAGGGGATGTCCCTGAAGAATTAAAACTTCAAATAAAAAGATAAGTAGAAATGCGTGCCCAACCAATAATTGAAAAAATTTTGTCAATAAATCTGGGTAATGAAATTAACCCACAAATTGTCCAAATTGGTTCTTCTTTATTTTCTGTTGAACGTGAACAATTAATAACTTTAATAAAAAAATTTCAAAGATATTTTTGCATGATCATACGAGGATATGCTCGAAATTAATACCGATATTATCCAACACCATATCTCTTTGTATCCTGATGCCAAATCGGTCAAATAGAAATTGAGAAGGATACGGCCAGAATGGGCTCTTAAGATCAAAGAATAAGTACCAAGTAAATCAACGCTGGATTTCTTATGATAACCAAGTATCCGAAGAAGGTGGCCAACATTGTGCCGGTCTTGAAGAAGGAAGGATGCATCATAGTCTGTGTGAATTTTTAGAATCTCAACAAGGCTAGTCTGAAGGACGAATTTTTATTACCGCACATTGACGTATTGGTGGATAGCACAGCGGGGCACGCTCTTTTATCGCTTATGGATGGCTTCTCCGGGTATAATCAGATCTTAATGGACCCAGAAGACAGAGAAAAGATGACATTCATTACATTGTTGGGCACCTACTGTTACCGCATGACGCCATTCGATTTGAAGAATGCTGGGGCAACATATCAAAAGGCTGCAACTACCTTATTACATGACATGATACACAAGGAAGTTGAAGTGTATGTAGGCAGTATGATTGTAGAGTCCGAAGATCGAGACAACCATATCATAGTGCTGTAGAAATTCTTTGAAAGGATCAAGAAATATAAGACGTTGCTCAACTCGCAGAAGAATGGCAGAGAAATCAGATGGAAGAACTTCTCTTACTCGATGAAAGAAGACTACAAATTCTGTTCCACGTACAAGGGTATCAGAAGAACATAGCCGAAGCGTACCCAGGACCTGAGGGAATGTGATTTAGTTCTTAAGGAAATCAAGGCTCCTATTTTTTTTCCAAGAGAAAAGTTCAAGCCAAATTGAGCTAGGCCGTATCTGATCAAGACTATTATGACCGGTGGTGCTATAATCATCATGGATCTAGATGGTAACACATTTTTCACTCCAATCAACTTGAACTAGCCCAAAAAAAGTACTACCTTTGAGAGAAAAATAAAATAAGATAAAAGCTCGCTAGGTTGAAAACTAAAAAGGCAACCCAGGCAAAAGTTAGAGCAGCCCGCAAGGCCGAAAACCCAAAATGACGACCTTGGCAAAAATTAGGGCATCACAAAAGGAGAGTGTTAATACCCGAGAGCAAACCGAGCTCGAACTACGTTACGAGCTGATTCCACTTTTTGAGATACGTAGACAGCTTCTTTTAAGAAGTCCGGCCACCTTATTTGTTTTAGCCATCTTTGAATCCGAGTAAAGATCAATGCAAATTTATCTTTGAGTTTTGATAATAAAATTGTTTAATTACAAGAATCGAAAAACTTTAAATAATTTGACAACCTTTTTCAGATAAACGTGAGACTTTCATCACTTCAGCTGCAATCATAAGGTTTTGGAAATAAAGGGCGGGCACACAGGTCCCAAACTCTAAATAAAGAAGAAAGCTACAAAATTCTAAGAGCAAAACAGTTCTCTTAGATCTTCCTTCTCTTTGCTACTTGTTCTTCTCCATCTTCTTTGTTCCTACTATCTTTATCCTAAACCAACCAAGCCTTGTACTCCTCGGGGAGCTCAATGTGGGGCAGCTCGTGCATCTCCATTAGTAAACGAGATGGTCAAGCCTCTAGATACCGTGCCTGAAATTGGGTCTGAAGGGAAGATGAATTAATACGACCACATACGCTGTGAAATATGATCTGACCTCGACTAAATTACCTCATGATCTGGTGGACAGCCATAGACCAATCAGCAAAACATCTTGATGGTCCATAATGGTCAAAGTCATAAAAAGGGACCGGCCACTAGGAACACTACCAAGTGATATCTCTGAAGAAAGATATTGTCTTCAAGCTGCCTCAGTAGTGCATATCACGTAAGAATGACAATAGACAGAGATAGCAGCGTTGTGCCCTTCTAAAACTAGTTTATGTAGAAGATTTACCTTCTCTATCAGCCAGATCTGAAAAGAGATAAAAGAGGTAAGAATCGAGAGAAATCAGCAAAAGGAGATATGTGTGATAGTGAAAAAGGAGAGAAAAGTGAAAAAATTCGAGAGAAATTAGCAAAAGGAGAGAAGAGCGGTAAAATCCGACAGAAATCAGCAAAATGAGAGAAGAGCGGTAAAAATCAAGAAAAATCAACAAAAGGAGAGAAGAGCGGAGAAAACGAGAGATTTGAGTTTTTTCTTAGAGAAGAAGAGAACTACCGGCAAAAGACAGGGTTACACCCCGATGGATAGCATCTAGATCAATCAGGGTCTCAGCCAAAACTAGGAGCACAGAGTCTTTTTCTGCCTTTATTTACTCAGCAATGTCCATCAGAATGTGCAAACTCGACCGTCATAGGAAACCAGAAGGCACTGGGCAAGCAGACAAATGCACAGAACATAACGGCATCGCAACTAAAAGTTGAAGTCACCAAGGGCACCAGTATGACAGAATCTGTGTCTAGTGAATCCCCATGGATGAAGAAAGAAACCTCTTGGCCAATCTGACCACAAGGATGTATGATGAATATGGAAGGTATTGGCATGAACTCCTGTGGGACGAGACTAAGAATGACGATGAACTCCTCTACAGTGGGGCATAACTCTTCAAGGCCAAAGTAGAAAATATGAGCCCGTGAATCCTAAAAGCTGTGTAGCAGCCCTAAGCAATGGTTCGTTGATCCAAGCCCTGGTGCGCCAGGAAAACTTCTTTCAAATCCCAATCATATGCGACGCGTTGTCTAGGTTCTAGATTCGTAAGACGACCCTTAGGTTCCCTAAGCCCTGGTGCGCCAAGCAAATCTTTTAAGCCCTAGAAGACTAGGCACTCTAAGCCCCGGTGCGCCAAGCAAATCCTTTTAACCCTAGGTTCGTGTACAAGTGACGATCTTTAGGTTTTTCTCTAAACCCTAGTCTATAAGGTGTCTAGGTCCTAAGTCCAGAATGTGTCTTAGGATTTCTTTAAACCCTAGTCCATAAGGCGTCTAGGTCCTAAGTCCGCAAGGTGTCTTAGGTTTTCTTCAAACCCTAGTCCATAACGCGTCTAGGTCCTAAGTCCATAAGGTGTCTTAGGTTTTCTTCAAACCCTAGTCCATAAAGCGTCTAGGTCCTAAGTTCATAAGGTGTCCATAAGGTGTCTTAGATTTTTTCCAAACCCTAGTCCATAAGGCGTCTAGGTCCTAAGTCCATAAGGTGTCTCAGGTTTTCTTCAAACCCTAGTTCATAAGGTGTCTAGGTCCTAAATCTAGAAGGTGTCTTAGGTTTTTCTCCAAACCCTAGTCCATAAGGCATCTAGGTCCTAAGTCTAGAAGGTCTCTTAGGTTTTTCCCCAAACCCTAGTCCATAAGGCGTCTAGGTCCTAAGTCCAAAAGGTGTATTAGGTTTTCTCCAAACTCCAGTCCATAAGGAGTCTAGGTCCTAAGTCCAGAAGGCGTCTTAGGTTATCTAAGCCCTGGTGCGCCAGGCAAATCTCTCAAAGCCCTAGTGTGCTAGGCATCCAAGTTTTTAGGTCTTGACTCGACCTATTAATTCATGGTTATCCCTCCCGGTAAAGATAGTTTTAAGCCTTGAGTTGGTTTTCAATTATTTTTATCTCACGCCTCATCCCAAATTTAATTCGCAATCTCTCTGATAAGATTAACTTTAAGCCGTTGCTTGGCTTTTAATCTCGCTTCCGATAAATCTAATCTAAGTTATAATTCTATCCCGCACCTCGTCTCAAATTTTTAAATCTTAACTTGACCTATTAGTTTGACGTTTTTCTCGTCGGTCTTCCTCATGACCCTAAACTAACTCATCGGTCCTCCTTATAACCCTAAACTGACTCTCCGGCCCTCCTCATGACCTTAAAACTGACTCGTCGGTCCTCCTTATGACCCTAAACAGACTCGTCGGTCCTCCTTATGACCTTAAACTAACTCGTCGATCCTCCTCATGACCCTAAACTGACTCATCGGTCCTCCTCATGACCTTAAACTAACTCGTTGATCCTCCTCGTGACCCTAAACTGACTCCCCGGTCCTCCTCATGACCCTAAACTGACTCATCGATCCTCCTCATGACCTTAAACTGACTCGTCGGTCCTCCTCATGACCCTAAACTGACTCCCTGATCCTCCTAATGACCTTAAACTGACTCGTCGGCCCTCCTCATGACCCTTAATTGACTCATCGGTCCTCTTCATGACCCTAAACTGACTTTTTGGTCCTCCTCATGACCTTAAACTGACTCATCGGTCCTCCTCATGACCCTAAATTGACTCGGTCCTCCTCATGACCCTAAATTGACTCATCAGTCCTC
>JAULJZ010127567.1:0-11011 GCA_032270985.1 Heliamphora pulchella | reverse complement strand
TTCCATCTCTGAATTCACAACCCTTTGCCAAAGATCTGCATCTTTATCTTTTGGTGCTACATTATAGTTACAGGGCTCGATATCTAGCTCTGTCGGAATCTTGTCATACGACTCTCCCATAAACATATACCAACCAAGTTGATGTACAACCCTCTCACTACAACGAGGCACTACATGTGTCTGTGTACTAGCAATAACAGACTGTGCAGAATCTGAACCCTATGCAACAGCACCCTGTTCTTGATTTGCACCTGTCCCGATAATCCTCCCACTACGACGAGGTAATGAAATATCAGTAATTTGTGGTTCCTCTTCCGTTCTACTGGTATTTTATCTCAGTTCTTTCAGAACAATTTTGATATTTGGGCCTGTGATCCATAATATAATTGTCTTTCAAGAATCGGGCATTGGTGCTAACAATAACCTTTTGATCCTTAGAGTTATAAAATAGACCACCCTTCGTTCTCTTGGGATACGCCACAAAGAAACAGACTTCCGTTCTAGGTTCCAACTTACCCGCGTTCCCTTTCAGCACATGTGCTGGACACCCCTAAATCTGAATGTGTTTCAGACTATGCTTACACCTGGTCCACAATTCTATGGGAGTAGAAGGTACTGACTTAGAAGGTACTATGTTCAGAATGTAAGCCGTTGTCTCTAAAGTGAGTCCCCAAAACAAATGTGGTAAACCTGAATAACTCATCATTGACCTTACTTTCTCCATAAGAGTCCTATTCTTTCTTTCTACTACACCATTCTACTGTGGAGTACCAGGTGCAGTCAACTGGGATGTAATCCCCTCTGATGATAAGTAGTCCTTAAACTCTCTAAAGAGGTATTCTCCACCACGGTCGGATCGTAGTGATTTAATACTTTTAGCCAGACGCTTCTCCGCCTCCGCCTTGAATTCTTTGAATTTCTCAAAACATTCAAACTTACGATGTATCAGGTAAATGTAACCATACCTTGAGTAGTCATCAATGAAACTGACGAAGTACTCAAAGCCATCTCTAGCCCAAATTGTCATAGGACCTCACACATCAGAACGAACCAACTCCAACGGTTCTTCAGCTCTATAGCCTTTGACCGAAAAGGGCCTCTTGCTCATCTTACCCTCTAACCAAGATTCACAGACTGAAAGTGCCTCCACTTTTAATGAACTCAAAGGTCCATCTGTTACCGATCTGTTTATCCTTTTTAGATTAATATGACCTAAGCGTAAGTGCCAAAGAGGCGTTTGGTTCATTAAAGAAAAAAAACTCTCTTATATGGTAATATATATGTATTATTCATTTCAGTCAGTTGCAGTGTAAGAGAGATTAAAGTAATAATATAAAGATCATCCACCAATGTACCAGAACAGATAACCCATTTATTATCCTTAATAACCACAGAGTTATTAAAATAAATCAAATATCCATCTTTAGCCAATCCAGAAACAGAAACTAAATTCCTTCTAATGGCAGGTACATAAAGATAATCTCTCAATATTAAAACTCGATATCTACCAAAACTGAGAGTGACATCTCCTACTACAACTGTTGTTATCTTTGTATTATTGCCCATATGCAGGTAAATCTTCCCATCGCTAAGTTGCCGGATTTTCTGGAACTCCTACAATGAATTGTAGACATTATTAGTAGCTCCCGTATCTACACACCAGGTACTGATAGATAACACCACTAAACATGTTTCCACAACCAGTGAACAGAAATTACCCTGTTTGTTATGCTTTCTGAGAAATACTAGACATAGCTTTTTCTAGTGCCTGGTCTGGTTGCAGTGAAAACATCTGCCTTTCGGCTTTTTTGCACCAGTCCGTAGCCCACTAACTAGCCTTGAAATTGTGTCTTCCTGTTTCTAAACCTTTTTCTTCTTCATACCTTTCGGCCCCTAGAAAGAACATTTTTCTGAAAAAGGCACATTTTCTTGTATTGAAGGAATACCATTTGTAGTTAAAGTTATATCCAAGTTACATTTCCAGTCAATAAAATTTAGTCCCATAAGTTTATTTTCTTTGAGTATTAAAGCGAGTGGGTTGAAAGCCATTTTAATCATGAGAATCACATAATTAAAAAATCGTTAATTATGATAAGTAAAACTTTGAATTCATTTTAATTTGGTTCCCTCTACCTTTTTAAAATTAATTCGCCAGCAACCTAGTAACCTAAAAATAGCATACCTCGTTGGGAGAATGTCTACTATCCTTCATAAGACAAGACAAGTCAATTCTTTTTAATTTTACTATCTAGGCAACTGACCATGCCAAGTAAAATTAAATAGCTGATATAGTTTCGGTCCAATATATAATAGCAGTGACTCAGTTAGAGAGGATACTATTATATATAGCTAAGTGTTAACCATTACCTAATTCTAAATTAATCGTTTCGCAATGAACCCTTCAGTTAGAGAAGTGATCCACACTAACAATTATCCAGAATTATCCCTAAAGCAGGTTTGTACTGGCGATACCGCAATTAACATGGCTATTTAGAAGCTTTTCTCTTTCTTTTTCATTTTTTATTTCTTACATCCTCACTCCCAAGATGGGGAATTCGGCTGTGGCTGAATTTTGAATTCAAAATTGTATTTTCATGTATTTTAATGATATATTGGGGATTTGGTGATATAATTATACTGCTTTGTTCAAGAATTATTTTTAAAAATTAACTTAATGTATATTTTTAAGTATGATAATTATAATTTTGAATTATAATAGTAATTTTAAGTGTTGTACTAAAGTTTTATATTTTAGTTTAATTATAGCATTATTTTGTTGTGAAAGTTGGGTTAAATTTAGATTTTTGTAAAATTTCGTAACTTGATGTATATTTTTAATCACTTTTATACTAGTTTTAATTTAATTTGATGAATTTAAATTTTAAAACTCAATTTTATGATTTAATATTATTTTATCATTATTTAATTATTTATATATTGTATTATATCTTTTTATGTTAAAATATAAATTGGCTTAAAATTATACTATTATATTAGGTTGTTACTTTTTTTTTATAATATTAGGCTACTTATAGAGATTTGTGCACACACACACACACACACATATACACACACACACACACACATATATATATATATTAAACTACTTTTTGTCTTTTGATTATTTTATATATTAAAGTAACTTTTTACTTTTTACTTTTTGAATTATTTTATTAGGTTATAGAGAAGAGTATAATTATATATATATAGATTTGTGCACACACACACACACACACACACACAGATATATATATATATATATATATATATATATACATTTATAGTATTACATTTGATTATTTTAATGGAGATTGAGTGTTGTAGAGAATTAAGATTTATTGATTATTTTATTGTGTTGGTTGTAGATATTCTCTTAATTATGTATATATATAATTATGTACATAAAACTTGTGTTAGAGTTTGTGTTGTAGTCACAACAAAAAAAATTTATTACTATTATTACCATTACTATTGTTATTAATTTGTCATTTTATTTATTTATTTATTATTATTTTTTTGTCGAGTGATTGTGATGATGTGGGCAACTATACTACAGTTATACTACTGTTACTATAAGTATATTTACAAAGCGGGTCCTTACAGGCACAGAGAGTCGGAATAATAGACGACGCTATTATCTGTTCCCCGTAATCAAAACAAGTCTACTAAAACTTTGTGCCACAGTCGTACCGATTGTATGTCCATTTTCATATAAACCGTGAACATAAAATTTATATTCTGCAAGAACCTAAAATCAGATCTTTTGTGTGTAAACCGTACTCTACATACCAGATTAAATACTATACAGAATATTGGACATCCATGCATATCAAAGAAATGATACACATATATTGCTCATAAAGATTCTCATAAAATAAAAAATTAATTTTATTAAAATAAAATTATATACTAAAAATATGATTTTCAGTATACCAACCCTAACACTCTTAACTTCTTCGAGTTTGCAACCACTCTGCTATTGTCACAATAAAGTGTAATAGCCGATTAAACTAAAGGGACCACCTCTAGATCCAATAGGAAGTTCCTGAGCGAAACGACTTCCTTAGCTACTTCAGAAGTTGCCACGTACTCGGCCTCTATAGTGGAATCAGCAATGCAGGACTGCTTGATACTCCTCCAACTTATAGCTCCACCTCCTAAGATAAACACATATCATGAGGTAAACTTGCGGAAATTCTTGCCAGACTAGAAATCTGAGTTTGTGTACCCCTAAGGTACTAGACTGTCTGCCTGGTAAACTAACATATAATCTTTAGTCCTTTCCTGGTACTTGATTATATTCTTTACCGCAATTCGAGGCTCCTGCCCTCGGATAGACTGATATCTACTAACTATGCCAATGGCAAAGTAGATGTCGGGTCTAGTGCAAAGCATAGCATACACGAGGCTTCCTACTACCGAAGCATATGGAACCGCTTTCATCTCCTCTATCTCATCAGGTGTTTTAGGACATTGATCATTGGATAGAGTGATTATATGCCTGAAAGGGAGAAATACTCTTTTGGAATCCTGCATGTTAAAATGAGAAAGGATATCATCGATATACTTTGCTTGTGATAAGCCCAACATCTTTTGTTTCTGATCTCGCGCAAGCTTAATCCCAAGGATGTGACTGGTTTCTCTCAAGTCTTTCATATCGAACTACCTAGAGAACCATACTTTAGCCGTAGATAATGCCGCCACATCATTTTGGATGAGTAAGATATCATCTACATAAAGTACTAAAAAAATTATCACGCTTCCGTCACGCTTTAGTCATGCTTCTTGTACACACAGGACTCATTCGGACTCTGATAAAAATTGTAAGACTTTATGGCTTGATCAAATCGAGTGTTTCAAGACCTTGATGCCTGCTTAAATCCATAAATGGATCTTTTAAGCTTACACAACATGTGTTCCTGGCGCTTTGTAATGAATTCATTTAGTTGTATTATATTGATACACTCGTCAATACTTCCATTAAAGAAAGCTGTATTGACGTCTACTTACCAGATTTTGTAATCGAAATAAGCAGATATGGATAAGAGAATCCGGATAGATTTAAGTATGGCTACCGGTGAAAAAGTTTCCTCATAATTGATCCCTTAAGCAACAAGCCTAGGTTTGAGGTTTCAACCTTTCCATCTGCTCCACTCTTTCTCTTGTAGATCTACTTGCATTCAATGGGTTTTATCCCTTTGGGTGGTTCTATAAGTTTTCAGACCTGATTAGAATACATAGATTCCATCTCTGAATTCATATCCCTTTGGGTGGTTTTAGTTCTATCGGGATCTTGTCAAAAGACTCTCCCAAGAACATATACCGATCAGGCTGATGAATAATCCTCCCACTACGGCGAGGCACTACCTGTGTCTGTATACTAGTAGTAACACGTTGTACAGAATCTGAACCCTGTGTATTAGTACCCTATTCTTCATTTGCATCTGTCCCGATAATCCTCCCACTACAACGAGGTAATAGAATATCAGTAACTTGTGATTTTTCTTCTGTTCTACTGGTATTTTCTCTCAATTCTTCCAGAATAATTTTTCTCTTGGGCCTGTGATCCATAATATAATCGTCTTCCAAGAATCGGGCATTGGTCCTAACAATGACCTTCTGATTCTTAAGATTATAAAATAGACCACCCTTCGTTCCCTTGGGATACCCCATAAAGAAAGAGACTTCTGTCCTCGGTTCTAACTTACCCGCGTTCCCTTCACAGCACATGTGCTGGACACTCCCAAATCTGATTGTGTTTCACACTAAACTTATACCCGGTTCACAATTCTGTGAGAGTAGAAGGTACTAATTTATAAGGTACCAAGTTCAGAATGTAAGCTGTAGTTTCTATAGCGAGTCCCCAAAACAAATCGAGTAAACCTGAATAACTCATCATAGACCTTACCATCTCCATAAGAATCCTATTCCTTCTTTCTGTTACACCATTATGCTACAGTGTGCCAGGTGCAGTCAACTGGGATGTAATATCTTCAGATGACAGGTAATCTCTAAACTCTCCAAAGAGGTATTCTCCACTACGGTCGGATCGTAGTGATTTGATACTTTTACCCAGATGCTTCTCCGCCTCCACCTTGAATTCTTTGAATTTCTTAAAGTATTCAGACTTACAGTGCATTAGGTAAATGTATCCATACCTTGCGTAGTCATCAATAAAATTGATGAAGTACTCAAAGCCACCTCTAGCCCAAATTTTCATAAGGCCACACACATCATAATGAACTAGCTCTTACGGTTCTTTAGCTCTATAGCCTTTGACCAAAAAGGGCCACTTGGTCATCTTACCCTCTAAGCAAGATTCACAGACTAGAAGTACCTCCACTTCCAATGAACTCAAAGGTCCATCAGCTACCAGTCTGTTTATCCTTTTTTGAATAATATGATCCAAGCGTAAGCGCTAAAGAAATGTTTGGTTCATTAAAGAAGAAAACTTTTTCTTATATGGTAAATTAGATGTGTTATTCATTTTTGTAAGTTGTAGAAAGGAGAGATAGGAGATACAACATATAGATAATCCACCAATGTACCAGAACAAATAAAATATTTATTTTTCTTCACCATCACAGAGTCACCAAAATGAACAGAATATTTATTCTTTATTCAACTCGAGGCTGAAATTAAATTTCTTATAATCGAAGGTATAAAAAGATAATCTTTTAAAAGTAGTATCCTATCTCTACTAAAACTGAGAGTGGCATCTCCTACTGCAACTACTACCACCCTGTTATTGTCCTTGTGCATGTATATTTTTCCATCACTAATCTGTCGATTTTCTAGAATCCCGACAACGAATTGCAGACATAATTAGTCGATGCCGTATCTACACACCAAGTACCAGTAGATAACACTGCTAAACATGTTTCAACACCAATGAATATAAATTACCTGGTTTGTTCTGCTTGCTGAGAAAAAGCAGACATTGCTTTTTCCAATGCCTAAACTGGTTACAGTGATAGCACTTGTCTCTCGGCTTCTTCACACCATCTTTTTGTCCCTTAATTGCTTTTGGAGCTATGCCTCCCTGTGTCTAAGCCTTTTTTTTCTTCTTGCCTTTCGGCTTAGATGAAGAACCCTTCTCAGCCACATACACAGAACCTGGCTTCTTAAGAAGACCCTTGGCTGCTTGAAGTTCCTTTAGAAGTTCTGCCAATGAAAAGATGAGCTTGTTCATGGTATAGTTCTAGCAAAACTGCTTAAAACTTTTAGGCAGTGACTGGAGTGTGATATCGACCTGGGTTTTTTTCATCAATTTTAGCTCCTAGAATCTCCAATTCATTCAGAAGACTGATCATCTTCAGAACATGATCCCTAACTGGGGTGCCTTCAGCCATGTTTGCATTCATTAGAGATTTCATAACCACTTGCCTAGCAACACGATTTTGATTCCCAAACATTTCATTGAGGTTCATAATCATGTCATAGGCACTGGGCATAAACTGATGTTAATGTTGCAAAATATTTGACATTGAAGCCAAAATGTAACAGCGAGTCATCTAATCAGGTTTTTGCCACTTATGATGGGCTTGGGTTTCCTGTTCGGTTGCCCCCACGACAGGTACCGGTGGACATATCTCAGTTAATACAAACTTGTAATCCTTGACAGTTAAGACAATATCTAAGTTTTGTTTCCAGTCAACATAATTTGGTCCTGTAAGTTTGTTTTTTTTTTAGTATTAAAATGAGTGGGTTGAACGCCATTTTAGCCTAAGAATCACATAATTAAAAATATCGTTAATTATGATGAGTAAAACTTTAAATTTATTTTAATTTGGTTCCTTCTACCATTTAAAAAAAATCGTCAGCAGCCTGATAGCTTGTGAATAGCATGCCTCAATGGGAGGACATCTACTATCCATCGTATAAACAGACAGGCCACTTTCTATTAATTTTACTATCTAGACAACTGACCCTGTCAAGTAAAATTAAATAGCTGACATAGAATTGGTCCAATATATAATAGCAGTGACTAAGATGGAGAGGATACTATTATATATAGTTATGTATTAACCATCACCTAATCTCAAATCAATCGCTTCGCAATGAATCTTTCAGATGGAGAAGTAATCCATACTAACAATTATCAAGAATTATCTCTAAAAGAGTTTTGTAGTGGCGATACCGCAATTAATCTGTCCGATGAGGAGAAAAGCCTTACTGTCAATACACAGGGTTTAATCGTATCGCCTACAAACTGGTGATGGAGACCGCAGGATTTATATGTGAATAAATTTTCTCTCCCACTTAGATTTTGAAAATATTTTTTAGGATTATAAAAATTTGTTTAATTAAAATAAATTTATTTATTTTGAAAACCACACGATCTGAAAGAATCAAATATCTTCCTGTGTACACGATTCCAAATATTTCGATTTGTTAAACCATCTTTTCGTATTTAAATGCATAACAAATAAAATTTAATAAATGCACAATTTTTCCTTCAGCTTTTCAGCTAAGGTATTGATTAAAGGCATATAATTATTTTATTTTTCATTTCACACTTTTTGAAAAATAATAATTTATTTCGATTAAATATTTTTTTATTCTTTAAAATTCAGAATTAATTCTCACGTTTTTTTAAAATATCCGATTTTATAAAATAAAATCTTAAACGTGATATTTTGTAAAAAATAAAATATCTAAAATTTTTCTATTTAATTAAAATTAATTATTTAAAAAACTCAATTTTATTTTTCATTACAAAATATTTTAATAAAACTGAATATTTGAATTAATTAAATCAACAGGATAAATAAAACAGATGTGCAATCTTCCACGCAGTTTTCTATATATATAAACACGATATGCATATGTCCCGATTTTATGATCAAAGAGAAACTCTCGTAAGTTTCAAATTTCTGTTGAAGATAAGCTGCATCAATCCTCTTTCAAGTTTGATTCCTGCTTCCCGATTGCATCAAAATTTCCTGATACACTTCGATATATATTGACATATCGTATTAGCCTTGAATATATCATAAATCAATCACAAAACGGCCCTGAACCAAGCCAAAACTGCTGGCCACCACCAACACGTTGGCGCCGCCTTATGCCGCCACCTTTAGGCAGCTTTTGCCACCTCATCCGAGCACTATTTCTGACGCTTTTTATACCGAAAATAGCCTTCGAAAATTAGTATTTTTTGTCAAAAAATCTGCCCAAAAAACAATTCGAAAAACTGCCTGAAGAAGCCGCCGTCGACCCTATGTGCTATTGCCCCAAATAGTGCGCTGTTTAGACTTTTTTTGGTGGTTCTTTCGCGCCCATTTTTTTTGAAAAAATTGCTGAAATATCCAGCCACATGATGTTTTGAAGAACGCCTAAAAATCAGTCCAAAAAAGGCCCAAAAATAGCCCCCGAACAGTGCCGCCGCCGCTAGAATGCAGCCTGTTTTTTCTATTTTTTGCCCAAATTTTTTTGGTTTTTAGACAGTATTTTAAGGTATGTTTCCTGCTATTTTATGCATAAAAAATTGTTCAAAAAATAGTCCAATAAATGGCCCAAAAAACATCAAAATCGTCGCCGAACCGTCACCGGCAAAGCCGCCGGTGGTGGTGCTGTTTTGCTAATCTTTTTGCTATTTTTGACTTATTTTTATTGCTATTTTTAATATATAAACACTGCAAAAAATTCACTACAAAAACTATTTAAAACCATTAAAAAGTTATCGCGATCCGTGGCCCGTAAAACCCGAAACCACCGCCAGTGCCGCCGCATGTTCTTCGTGTTCATGGATATATTCAACTTATTATTAAATAATCAAAACAGATATTTAAAAACATAAAACTAGCCACTACATTGATCCTATATCCCGAAGGCTCACATTCGATATATCACAGTCAACTCCCGTGATTAAAAAAAATAATCATCATTCAAACCATTCAATCAAACATGAAATAAATGACGATCATAAAATCGAAATTAGAACGCATGCAAAATCAAGTTAGCACAGTTCTAGAACTATCCGGCCCTGATAACCGTAAACAAAAAATAAAATGGCTCTTATACCAATTGTTGGAGGAAAAACTGCCCAAATCATTATTTTTGCCAACGATTTTAGGTAAAAATTAACTGGACTGGCAAACACCAAAACGGGCTCTAGATAAAATTTTTGACGTCGAACTATCAAAATTAAAACCTGTGCAACCACAGTTAATTTAGAAGAATACCTTTTTACTGGTTGAATTTTCAACTACGATTTTGTTTCTGAGTTAAAGCTTCCGTCAGATCTTCTACTGTATTTTCTTATGCAATTGTCAGATATAGTGTGGGCTATAATCCACTAAGAACTCGTACTTGTAGAACCTGGACAGCATTAGTTTTGAAGACAAGTTATGAAACTGGTTGAGCCTATCCACATATTTATAGGGCTACAGCAGGGACCTGTGGAGTAATTATGAGTAAGACTTCCAGTGGAACACAGACACCCATCAGCGATTTCTGCAATTAAGTAAGCCTCATAGCAGTATCAGCAATTATGAAAAACTAACAGCAATTTCAGTAATTTTTATAAAATACTGAATTACAGTTCACACCACTAAAGAACTATAATTGTACTCTGATCCATAATCAAAAGACCTTCTTGCATTGAGCTCCTGTTATTACATGCTTATCACTTCTCCCTATGTTAAGATTTTCGATACCAGCCAATTAAATTTAATTACTGACAATTTAATTTAATTGGAATCTTATAATTCCTTAAAGCCTTCTGCTTAATTTATTTGACTGCCGGATAATCAAATTCATCTGCATTGTTTGGCCTGGTCAAAACTTATAAGTTTCCGTAAGGGCGTATCGTCAATCCCAATCATTCGGGATGTGGATTCTGTTAAAAATTAATATTCACCATATAAATAATATTGGTATCCAATTCATTGGAAATAAAGGCCCATATGGAAAGACGCAACGGTTTCTGTAATTTTTATAAAATACTGAATTACAGTTCACACCACTAAAGAACTATAATTGCACTATGACCCATAATCTCAAGACC
>JAULJZ010127546.1:0-11012 GCA_032270985.1 Heliamphora pulchella | reverse complement strand
CTTGTTTCCCCTCTTCTCTATCTTTCTTTTTCCTATCTTGTGTCAACCATATCTTGTATTCAGCAGAAAGATCAGGATACTGCAACTCGTGCATCTCCATCAATGAGCGAGATGGCCAGGCATCCCGATACTGTGCTAAAAAAGGAGCCCGCAGTGCAGAGGAAAACAAATGACCACGAATACTGGGAAATACGATTTGACTTCGCCCGAACTGCCGCATGATCCTGTGAGGGTAGTAGAAAGTAGTCTGACACAGACCAATCAACAAAACGCCAGGGTGCTCCATAGTGGTCAGAGTCATAGTAAGAATCTGCCACCAAGGACACTGCCAGGTAATGTCTGGACCGGTCAGAGAAGAAAGATATTGTTGCCAAGATGCCTCAGTGTCACATATCTGATAACGCGGGCAGTAAAGGAAAGCAGCTGCATTGTGTCTATCCGTAGGAGGCTTCTGTACGAGGTTTACCTTCTCCATCAGCCAGATCTATAGTAAAAAGTTAAAACAGTAAGGGAAAGGCTTTGCAGTATGACAGATAACTTAATACAGAGGAAGATGATAAGATCACCTGGAGAAGTAAACGGCGGCCAGTAAAGGTGGTGGTTTCGCCACAATGAACAGTGTCCAAGCCCAGCAGTGTCTCAGCCAAAACCAGAGGCACGAAGTCTCTCCCCATCCACATTTGGCCAGCAATGTCAATCAGGGCACAACTAACCCGCCCATTAAGGGGGATAAGGAGATACTGGGCAATGAGGCAGAAGCAAAGTGCATAACGGCACCGCAGCTAAAAGTCTAGATCGCTGAGGTCACCAGTGGGATGAAACCTCTCAATAAGCCATGGAATGTCGAGACAGTCACCCGAGGTCAAACGAGAAGCCTCCATCTTAGACAGACCGCAGAGTTGCATCACCTGCTGCCGAGCAGAGAGAAAGGGAGTGGGAACGACAACGAAACTCCGCGGAGTCATGTCCAAGATGGCAGCAAACTCCTCTACAGTAGGGCAGAGTTCTTCATAACCAAATCGAAAGACATGAGACTGAGGATCCCACAGTTGTGCAGCAGCCGCTAGTAAAGGTCTGTTAATCTTCACAGTCCTCAAAGAGAAAAGGGCGTTAAAGCCAAAGGGGGCGAAGTTCAAATGTTCGATATGGGAGAGTCCCTCAAATCATGAAGAAAGGGGATTGGCCATCTGAGTCCGAGCAACAGCAAATAGAGCCTCCAGGGCTATATTTATAAGGTAGAAAAGGAAGGAAAATCGAAATTTTGGCAAAAAGGACAATCAATGTGGCGACCACCACCTTGTGAGTAGGCGACCGCCAACTCAAAAAGCACAGTACAGTGACATCATCCCTTTGACCAAGTGACCGCCAGGTTGAAAATAACAGCCGCTATGTCAGTCTCTTTGTACGTGGCGACCGCCATGTCAGTCTCCTTGTACGTGGCGATCGCCAGGTTTAAACCTGGTGGGTATGTGTTTGCAGTATGTGTGATTTATGGTAGTGGAACTATGCATCTATGGCAGTTCGAGCAACAAAATAAGGAAAAAACATGCAACGTATCAACAAAGCAAGTAAAATGACACGAAGGCCCTAAAGATACATAAAAGGCAATATAATGTAAATTAGGGCACCGAGGCCCAATAAGCAGCAAAATCGGGGCACGCAGGCCCATGGATCAAGTAAGTCAAACTGGGGCACACAAGCCCATGAAGCAGATAAAAGTATGTAAACATGTCAAATAGAGGCACGCAGGCCGATCAAAATAAATGTATCAGAATGAAACAGGGGAAGGGGGAAGCTCTCTCACCAGTGCCTGGGGCAGACCCGGCAGGAGGAAGGACCAGCCTCGTCTGAGCTGTCATCCTCGAAGAGTCTGTCGAAGTTATCACCATCGTCGCTACTAGAAGAGGAGACAACTCTGGACCAGCTCCTAGCAGATAAGACAGACCCTTTGGAACGAGCCCGAGAGGATGCCCGAGAACCACGGCCTCTAACCGGGGCTGGGGCCAGGACTGGAGCAGGTGGTGGCACCACGCCGGTGGCCGGAGCTGGAGGCTGTCAAAAGAAAAACAAGACTCAGAACAGAATAAAGACAGGAAAATACAGAAAAATGGAAACACACAAGCTACTCATGGTGGCTACTAGTATGAAAGCGACGCTGGCTGCCAGCATCGAGGCAACCATTTGCTGGACCAGTACTCTCAAGCCGGTAACCATCAACATCGCCTGGTTTAACAAAGCCTGATCGACCTGTGGAAGAGAACAGTTCAGAAAAGACTAGACAGATAAAGAAAGAACAAGTGATTGAGGGAAAGGTAGAAGATAAACCTGGCCGATGTCAGCCCTAAACTCTAATTTCGGCATAACAGGAACCGGCGGAGAGAAGGGGAATCCATAGACCACAGTTTGGATGTCCCATGGCAACACTGGGCCCCTCATGCCTGCCGCTCCAGCAGCAACTTCGGCAGCTGCTCCAGTAGCAGCCGCAGCCCCAGCATCTCTAGCAGCAACATCAGCATCGGCGGCCTCCGGCGCTCTCCTCCTCCTATCTCCAGCTAGGCCAGAACCTAAGGGAACCATCAGGTGTGCCCGTGCCCAGGCCGTGTAGTCCCCCTCAGCCACTAATAGCTCGATAGCTGGAGTGCCCACCAACTCAAGGAGAAGATCGACCCAGCTCAGACGCTCAGTCCGGCGCATACAGGCCGGAGGAACCATCGGGATCCGAAAGTGATCCAGGCGAAGCGACTGGCGAACCACTCGCTCTCCTAGATAGTACTCTCGTCCAAATGGACCATCCAGTAGGATCCTCCTGGGAGTAATATCCCGACTACGCATTAGATCTGCGCCGGCCCGATCCTCTACACCCTTCCAAACATCCCAGTGAACCTGCAGAATACAGCAAATAGTATAGTATGTGATAACGGTCAGTGTATAGTAATCAATGTCCAGAATAAAGAACAGTACAGTGCAGTGAACAATGTACAGTAATCAAGTGTCCAGAAAGAAGAACAGTATAGCAGACAGTGCAGCAAACAGTGCAATAAATAGTATAATGCAGAAAGCAATGTACATAATGGTAAAAATACCTGGTTAGGGCTCAGTCGATCCAAAGACACCCGAAAATGATCAAAGATCCTTCCCCCCAGCCTTCTTCCCTTTCAGCCCTCGGGACCACCGGGTTGCACGGGGAATAACCAAAGGGTCTGCCGCAGAGTTCGTCGGGCCGTGAAGCCCGAGGAACTCATAGGTCCATAACTGCGAAGAAGAAGATGTCAGCAAGCAGAACAGATAACAGAAATGAATAGAAAAATGCAGAAACTAAGTCATACCTTCCAGACCCTCCAGTATCCCCCAATGCTGAGCTCCTGAGGGAACCGGGTCAAGGTTCGCAGAAAGCTGTAGAGAGTAGCCACAGCAGCGCCTCCCCAGTCATAGCTGGCAACCTGGTCAAGACGAGCCAGGCCACCCAAGTAATGAAAATGAACAGTATTCTTCTTGTTCGAAAACAAGGAGGTACCGAACATGTACATGAGAAAGCCTCGGGCAACCCACTTGTAATGGCGAAGCTCGGTGCACTTAAAGTGTCTGAACCGCTCAAAGAACCAGGTATATCTGACTCTGTCGCGGTCCATCTGAGCAGGAACAGCCCCAAGGAAGTATAGCAATGCGTCGGTCGACTAGGATATAGACGGATAAGAGCTCCTCCAACCAGGATACCAGTAATCAACGCGAAGTCCAGAGGCGTCAGAGTAGCCTAGAAGGTAGTGAAGTGAAAAGTATTGGTGGTATCCCACCGCTGCTCGGCCAGGGCTGTCAGCCATACCCGGTCGTTGCTCGTCCTACCCAGCAGGGGAATGAAACGAGCAAAACCAGAGGCATTGATATATGCCCGACTGGGAGCAGGGAGGGCATCATACCACTCTAACACCTCCCCGGAGGCTGAACCTCCGAAATCTCGGACGTAGTGACCAACCTGTAAAGAGAAGACAAACAAAGAGCATATCAAACACGTGAAACATGCAAGCCCTGGTAAATCAGGCAAATTATTCAAACCATAGGTAACGGTGTAACGACCCGAGCTTTTAAGAATTTTTTTTAATAAATCAAATAATGTTTAACAAATAATAATAACTAGAAATTAATTATTTTGTTGTGGAGTATATAATTCATGGAATTTATTATAATAATAAATCTAAATAAGTTGAATTTTTAAGTTAAGTTAAAAATTTAAGTTTAAATAAAGTTTTATACTAAAGTTAAGTTTAAGTTTACTAATAATAATAATAAATAATTTAATAATATAATATTTTTTTTTAGAAGGTAATAATCTCATTAGGAAAGAAATATATTTTAGAAGATAAAAAATTTTGTTTTTGGAAGGCAAAAGAAATTAAAAAAATAAATAAATAAAATAATTATATTTATATATATAGAATCTTTGTATATATATATATATATATATAGCCTATTAGGATTGGAGGATTATTTAGATATCAGTGCCGCTGAACCAGCTTGAACCAGCTTAGGGAAAAAAAATCACCACAGTTTGTGCGCCAAATGGGATTCGGGAGAAAAATTCAGCATACGTTTTTGCATGGATCAAGGGTTAAACGAAGACGGATCGTCCTAATTTTTTAAAAGCACACTTCTGGCATCGTGCTCTTGAAAATCAACGGTTTCGTTTTTTAACCGGTAAGATCTAAACCTACATTTATTTTTGTTGGTCGTTACATATACAATTCGATTATTTCAGCGTTCCGTTTTCTTTTCGTTCTTCAACCGTTCTTCTTTTTTTTTTTTCTGAAAGAGGGAGGAGAATAAGTCTCTGGATTTGTAGATTAAAAAAAGAGTTTAAACCATTCGTCTCAAACCGAAACCGTTATCGTCGTGCTGTCGTAGAAAACCGAAAAAAAAGTAACCGAAATCACTAGTTTCGCAATGCGTCGGTATTTATTCTTTTTTTTTTATTTTAGTTTCAATTATTTGCTTTATTTTAATATGTATGATGAATATTCTGATATTAAGGGTTTACTTTTAATATAAATAATTAATCAAAACCCGAAAAAAAAAACTGAATCACTAGTTTTGCGCCATTTCAATATTTAATTATTTCGACGAATCCTATGATCATATAGTTGCCGGATTTTTGAATATTTATGATAAATATTCTAAATTTAAGAGGGTTCACTCCATAAAAAAAATAATTAATTAATTAGTCAAGCTTTAATCAGGTTGTTCATATAAAAAAAACGATATAAACGCGTGTTTTAAAGACGAACCTTATTATTAATAAAAAGTTTATATTTTCAAGATGGTTTTAATGGGTATTAGTTTGTATTTCTAATATTGAAAGAAATAAGTTAAAATTAAAAAAAACAAATTAACAAAAACTGAGATATGTATAAGCTGTCAAAGTTGAACCGCACGAACAAGTTTCTAGTTTTTTGGGGTAATGTGTTCGTTAAGCCTTATATAGTTTAATTAAAAAGGGATTAAATCATCACCTTAAGATTATTTTAAAGTAACAGAAAGTGGATTGAGTTGCCAAGATAAAAAAAAATTAATAAGTTCAAAAAAAGTTATATAAATACGAAATTTGAATTCAAACTAACACTTGACACATTGTTTGATTATAAGAGTATTTGTTTATCGATTCATGCATGTTTAGATATCTTATGTTGTTATTGATGATCGCATGATAAGTTGTTGTTTTTCATTATAACATGATTCGTATCACAGGTTGATTATTGATTTTAGCTTATTTTTAACTATTGAAAATGTGTTCATTGGGAGAGTTGCATAAACAAATTTCGCATGCTAAAAATCATAATGGGGTTAATTACGAGAAGTTAGTTGTATGTCGTGGTTTGTTGTGGTGATGGATATTATTAAGGTGTACCTGCCGTAGGCTGGGCCGGTGTTCGACTTTAATAATATCTTACGGAGTTTAGGTTTTTTGATAAGTTACCTGACAGACACCCGCCGGTGTATATTTTATGGTAACTTATTAGGCTGACACAGATGCGTTCTCGGTTGTAATTTTAGAATGATTATCTGGCAGAAACAGACCGTAGGCTGGGTCTTGTTATTATTCTTGGATATCATCTGGATGGAACCGTAGAAACTTCTCGTGTATTAGATTTGATGATGATGATGATGTAGATGATGATGAGGATGATGTGTTCGGGTAGTGATTCAGGGTAACTCTAATTGGAGTTATTAGTAATTAATTAAATCACGATGCATTTTGATATATCTATTGTTTATTTGTTGCTACCTGTTGATGTGATTAGCTATCGATACATGCTCTACTTGTGATGAGTTTACTGAGTTCTTCGAACTCATGGCTTCGTTTTATGTTACCCTGGTGATTCAAACACCAAGTTATGAAGTGCAGGATGACGTCATAGAGAAAAACATAGAAGAGCAGATAGAGCCCTGGTTTATGTGAACCTAACCACCAGAGTCTTTATTATCAGCATTTTTTTGTTTTCAGTTATTATTTTTATTATTATTTTCCGCTGCAAGAATAATGATGTAATAAAATTTCTGGCTTAATTTTTTTTTTTTTGAGAAATATTATAATAAGATTTTGTCTTTTTGTTACCTAGTATTTTATTTGTCGCTCTAGATGAATCCAAAATTTTTGGGGACTTATATTTACTGGCATGTTTTTGTGTTTTGTGATTCTTTCTTATCAAGATTTTGATTAGGAAATGAAAGAAGTTCAGAAGAGGGGGAAAATCATTTTTTTAGGTAATTTTTTTACTTTTTTGATTACCCTATCCAAAACCAGCCACAAATCTAAAAAAATATTGATCAAAATACAAATTCAATAAGGCAAATAAGCCAAAGTAACTAAATAAGCCAAACTTATTTTATTTGTTTTTGTATTTAATGAAATTTCATATTTTAGTTTCTTTTTTACTTTTTAAATTTCAATCATCAAAACAAAACAAAAAAATTAAAAATTTTAATCAAAAATAAAAAGAATTACAGAAAATAACAAAAATAAGTTAATTAAATTGATCAGATTCATATTTTGATTAAGGCTTTGGTTTTGAGAGTTTGCTTTTTCTAAAATCTCAAGTTCAAAACTTTCAATGTACTATCAACTCTTTAGAACTAAGCCATAAAATGATTTATCTCAACTTTAATTGGGTCCATATTAATAGATGATAGAATTAATCTCTAAAAATTAGTAAAGTTATGTGTAAGCTGGACCAAACAAGCTGAGATGTAAAAAAGAATGACCAAATTTATTTTATACAATGCTTTTACACTCAATAAGCATTTTTTGGAGACCAAGAATAGCAAAAATTGAACCTAATGCGATGACATTGGTAAGTTTTCTGCTTCGGGTAACTTCTTCCCTAAGAAAATAAGAACTCCAAGTAAAAGGCATAACCAACCATTAATCTTATGTCTATAAATATCTGTGCCTCATTGCAAGATGACTCCCACCACAGTTCATCCTCCCATAAGCCTTCATAGATTTTGGAATAGCACTTCCAGTAAATGTCAGGGTGTAATGGACATCATCATCATCCATACTGTCACGGTGGCCGTGAGTTGGGACACTGCGGTCGTAGAGGACATGGTGGGGGTAGAGGTTGTCATGGTGGCGGACGTCACAGTTGTTGGGAAAAAACTACACAAAATAACCTGCAACGGAATAAAATATTTTTTTCTCATTTTGTGCGTGATTAAATGAGATCAATAATAACATAATAAAAATAATAATCAAACAATTGCATGATGCCGATTTTTACGCGGAAAACCCTTAAAAAAAAATTTACGGAATAGAAATCCTATTCTAAATCTTCACTATGTCAAAATAATCAATTTACAGAATTAGCTCTCTAGTCATACCCAGAGGATGACAACATCAAGAATAATATTTTTTAGATAACAAAATAATAAATATTTATCACCGTAAGATAGATTCCAACCAAATAAATAAACCACTAGTTGACAATCGGAACCGCTGGTTATCAAGAATCAAGCGCCATGAGTTTATTTCTAAAATTTCATGACGATAGAATTTCGTTTGACATCCGATCTGTGCACGAACATGGGCTGTTCTGGTCGATATACCTCACTGTTGCACTGTTAATGATGCACTTCTCTTAATTCTCAAAGCCTGAGAATTGATTTTGCTTCAGTAGTTATTAGCCACCGAATGTCAAATCAAGAGAGTTGATATGGCCATCGAATACCCAAAAGGTATTTATATAAAATAGCCTATCAAGACTATTTTCAATAGGACTCCCAAAAAAAACAAAACCTATTCCTAATAGAATTCTAAAACACTACCGAATAAATAATTTTTTTTTTCTTTATTAAACTTGTAGCCATCGAATAGTATTTATATAAAATTGTAGCCATCGAATACCTAATAGGTATTTATATAAAATAGCCTATCAAGGCTATTTTCAATAGGACTCCAAAAAAAACAAAACCTATTCCTAATAGGATTCTAAAACACTACCGAATAAATAATTTTTTTTTTTTTATTAAACTTTAATCCTAATATAATATATTAGACTCATAATTATATTAGACTCATAATATAATTGTGTCACCACAAATGAGAAAGGCACCAACAACAGTTACGGTCACGGGTAGAGACATCATGTCAATCCCCACGATCACGGTGCTCAAGGTTGGGGGCATCACAGTCACGATGGACATCACATAACTTTTATTAATAAGTTTTGCTAACAAAGTTTTTAAAGGTTAGAGATGCCCGCAAGTCCTCATCCTAAGAAACTAAAAAGAAAGAAACAAGCAAATTATAAAGGTGCAACAAAGCAAAATCAAGTCCTCCTTCTCTTTACATTCCCTTCCTATCTTGTCCTGCACTCTATCTCTACTTGTAACCAAGCCTTGTAACTCACAGATAACCCGTTATCGAAATTCCCACCAACCGATATCCTTAGTCGAGAAGACCAAGCCCGCTGGTACTGACCTAAGAAAGAGACCCGATGATGAGAACTGTACAGATGGCTCACAGCAGTCTCGGGACAGATCTGGGTACGTCCAAACTGGCAAAGAATGCGATAAAGATGATAAAAGGTGGCCAGCTTCAAGCCGACCAACAGGACCCCCGAATGACCCACAGTCGCAATAGTCATGAAAGGCATCTTCAGCCAAGGGCATAACCTGGAGATGTCCTCCCCGGTTAGAGAGCTCAGGTAATTCTGCCAAGCAGTCTGGTGGAGCACAACCGATAAACCTGACAACGAATGAAGGATTTCACGATGTAACTATCAGACATGGGTTTCTCTAGCAGATTCACCTTCTCTATCAACCAGGCATGAGAAAACAAAGAAAAATGAGAACTGGGTGGAAAAGTATGAGAAAACAAAGAAAAAAGAGAGCTGAGTGAAAAAATATGAGAAAACACAAAAAAAATGAGAGATGGGTGGAAAAACTAAGAGAAATATAGAAACAATGGGAGTTGAGAGGCTACCTACAGCAGGAGAGCACTACCGATAAAGTAAGGGGCACCCTCAGTGTGAACTGCATCAAGCCCAAGGAGCGTCTTAGTAAGAACTAACGGGATAGGATCCCAGCCCTCGTGAATTTGATTGGCCACATCCACCAAGGAAGAGCTAGCTCACCCATCCAAGGGTCACAATAGGAAGCGAGCCAGAAGATAGATACAAAGAGTATGCCGACGCTGAAGCTGAAAAGAGAAGTCTCCAAGAGACCCCCAAGGCCTGAAGCGGTCCATGATCCAAGCCACGTTGAGAAATCCGTCTTGAGTAATAATAGAAGCCTCACGCCTAAAGTAACCATAGAGCTGCATCAACCTATCCCTGGGACTCAAGAAATGCATGGGAACTATAACCTCTTCTCGGCCCGAGATCTCTAAAATGGTTGAAAAGTCCTCCACAATCGGACATAACTCCACAGCACCGAAACAGAATACATGAACCTCGGGATCACATAGCTAGACTGCTCCTCTCAAAAGATGCCAATCAACCCCCAGAGATCGCAGAGAGAACAGCGCATCTAGACCAAAGTTGAAGAAGTTTTTATGCTCAACCGAGGAGAAGTCACTCATCCAAGCCAACATATAGTTATTGTAAGAGTGGGTTATGAAGAATACAAAGAGAATACAAAATATCCAGAACAATGGAGTCTGGAACAGCTGCCCCTTTTTATAGATCCAGAAATGGAGGGAACCCACAGAATCTGCTCAAAGTTTCGCACCAAAACCCTTTATTGTGGCCGTCACCTTTTTCCTACGTCACCTTGTAACCCAACGGCCGTCAGCTTTTCCTCCCAAACCTCATGGCCATGATATCCAAAGTCCAGGCCATAAACTTTTTTTTACAAAAGTTCAGGCCGCCATATCCAAACTAAACAGCCACAAGATTATTTCTCACGGCCGCATTCTTTTTCATGCAAAAATTTTGGCAGCCTATTTCCATTTTTCCAGCATACCCCAAATTGTAATTATGTACCTGTTAGCAACTCGCAACAAGAAAAGTAGTTCATATAATAAGATTACAACCCATGAATCACACCATTATGCATAATAAGAGTCTAAGTGGTCAAAAACGATTTTCATAAATATATAACAAAAAAGGCATCCATGATAATAAATGTGTAAAAGACAGGGCACGAAGGCCCAACCCATCAAAAGCAAAGTAATGAGCATATATGTATGACGTGGCATGCATGCCCCATCAGTGTATCTGTGTAGTGTGACAAAGAGCAGTATGTCTGTATGTATCAGTGTGTGTGTCGAAGCAATGTATCAGTGGAACAACCAGTGTATCTGTGCAGAGGTGTATCTGTGTAATGCGACAAGGCAGGGGAACAAAATGTATCAAGCGGGCACGCATGCTCAAATAAGAATAGGCGTGCGTGTTAGAGTTGGTATACTGAAAATCATATTTTTAGTATTTAATTTTATAAAATTAGTTTTCTATTTTATGAGAATCTTTATGAGTAATGTATGTGTATCATTTCTTTGATATGCATGAATGTCCAATATTCTG
>JAULJZ010127535.1:0-11013 GCA_032270985.1 Heliamphora pulchella | reverse complement strand
TATTTAATCAATAAGTCAGATTAGTATTGAAACTACTAAACCGAATTACTTTTCTAACTTGCTTAATAAGTCTGTATTTGGATTAGTTTTTTTTAGAAATTTTTAAATTTTTTTATAAAAAAATAGATGGAAAAATATATTTAAAAAAGCCAAAAAAGTCTAATTATGGCAAACTAGTTAGCTTTTTTTTTTTAATTTTTAAGCTAAAAAGCTAGAAAAAAATAGCTAGCTGAAACGGAGGCTATGGTTAATTTTTAGTCTAGTTAGGGTTGAAAAACTTTAACATTCTCTAGGCATTAGCATTCATGTTCAGTCGTCAGCATTGCTGTTGACTTTATGTGATTTTTTTTCATTAAATGTTTGACTTTTAAGTTTTTCTAGAAATTTATTTGAAAAGCCCTTTGCATATTATTTTGATGTTTTTAATTTATTATATTTTGTGTGATTTTTTTGATTGAAACATGTATATAATTAAAAGTGTATATTAAATAAATTATTAAGCCGGTTAAAAGTTAATAGGTATTATATAAGTTATTAAATAAATTGAAAACTAAAATGTTGTAAACAGGTTTCTTTTCTTTTAAAAAAAAAATAGCTATTAAACATGTTTCTACTTTTTGTGTTTGTTGTTTCGGAAATAGGTTAACACGTTTACAAACAAATCGTGTTAGTGTGAACAAGAAATATGTTTAGGGACCGTTTGAGATAATTAGTTATTTGTTTGTTTTATTTAGTTTATTTTTGTATTTAGTTAACTTTTTTTATCGTATAGTCAAGAAATTTTGCTTTTCTACTTCTCTTATCGAGTCGATCAGATAAGTATTTTTTTAAATCAAAATTTTTAAAAAAATTAGAAAAGATAAAAATAAACTAATAAGCCAAATTTTATATTGCTTATTTTCGTCTTTATTGAATTTTTTTTATCTTTCAATTATGTTTTTTTTTTACTTTTTCGATTAATCTTATCAAGATAATTTGGATGAGTAAAAACTTTTAATCAAAATATGAGAAAAAAAAAGTTCAGAAAAGTAGAAAATAAGCCAAATGCCCTGATTGGTTACCTTGACTTTTTGACTTTTGGCTAAAAACACACACACAAAAAAATCAAGATTGCTTGTTTGGTAAAAGAGCAAAAAAGCTAAAAAACTAAAAAGTCAATCAAAACACAAATTTATTAGAATATTCTATTCAAACTCCTACCACTTTTAAAATACAATAATACTGTTTATTCATAACTTATTTACTATTACTACCAACTACATGTAATTGTTAATATCAAATATATAAGAAGAACTTATTATCCACTTTGTACAAAAAATAAAAAATAAAAAACTAACTTTTGACCTAAACAACCAACTTTAAAAATGTTAACTTAAAAACTAAGTTAACAAACAAATTATTTTAAACTAAATTTAGTTTTTTAACTAAAAATGTAAAAAAATAATAAAAATAAATAAACAAACCTTTAAACTAGTTACCGATCGAGCCCAAAATTATCAAAATTACCAAAATTCTTACACGAATAATGTATGATATGATACGAAGACAACACGACACAATGCCCACTCCTATCATCGTGCGGTGCAATAGGCTCCATATGAAATGTTGATGTAGAATTTACCACATTTATAAATAGAGCGGTGCTACACAACACAAATTAAATGATCGAATTCAATGATCGAACCAATTTTCTATGCATCCCCATTCGTTGTTAGCTTCAACGTCTCTAAAGCGAATCCTGGAGCTAACTTAACCAAATCGCCTTCAGCACAAGACCTCCACCTCCAGAGGTTGGAGACGACCTATGTCGCAGTAAGACAATTTGTCGAATTCGTCTCTAACTCTGACTCTAACTTCGAAGAAGAGCCATAGTCATGGGGCCTCGATGTGGCGAGGGAGCTCGAGTTGGCCAGCGCTTGCGTTTTTCACGCAATCTTGCGTCGTCAACTATGTATACTGGAAAGTCAATTTTCACGCACACTTGAGCTCGGTTTGGTCGACGCCACATTTTGATTCTGGAATTACCACCGCTTTAGTTTTCCGACCTGTCGTCTTTTTTTTTTATATTCTAAAATCGTATCGGATTGTGGTGAATCAATTCTTGAACATCGGGGGAGCAGATTGAGCCCTTTGCAACAGTTTCGACAAGTTAGAGGAAGAGATTGGTTCCTTTTTTACGAAGAGATTGAGTGTTGTTTGGCGCATACACATACCAATGAGAATATTCTCAGTGTTTTTTTTTAGTGAGAATGTTTGTTTTTATTTTGTTTTTACAATTATTTGTACATTATGACTAATTAGAATATTCTCAATGTTGTACATTATTTCTCATACCTACATATGTCGATATGAGAATATTCGCATATAATGTGAGTGCATCTAAAACCACATCATACAATGTATGTATGGTTGTCCTAATCTCTTTATTTTTTAGCCAACATAAAATAAATAGGTCTGTGGATCTGTTTAGAATAATAATTAATTAGTTATATCAATGACATGCTGACATTTTTGTTTTATTTTTTTCTTTTGGCAAGTGAGAGGAGACTAAAGATTTGTGTGGTTTTAGTTTAACATAATAGAGGATTGTGTTTGAATCTCTGATATTTTGTACATAAACAAAATATTCTTCTAAAAAATATTTGAATCTCTTATATTTTTATGATCCATGATACGCTTGGGATTTTAGATTTATCATTTTTTTTATATATTTTTATGATCAAAAGTATTTATTATGTAGTATTTATTAAGTCGATTATTTGTACAAAAAATTTAGTTAATCGGACATTAATAGTTTGTGAGTACATCACATTTGATGAAATATAAATAAATGGTAATATAATTTTATAAAAAATAGTAATAAACAAATATAATCGGACCATATAGTTATAAATATTTAATTAATTTAATTTTTTACAAAATAAATGATTGTTATTATAAAAATATATTTAAAAATAAAATATTCAAAAAATACACAATATGAAATCTTTTTTGTCATAACCTTAGCGTAGAATTAGTATTTCGTTGACCACTCTGCCATCAACGTCACCGCACGATGATTCGATAAGATGTAGTTAAATTTTATTTTTTCAATAAAAATAAAATTTCCGTTACAAATATATAATAATTTATAGATATAGCATGCACCCGGTCCACAACCGAGTTATTATAAAATTTCAGCACCTCAATTCAACACTCCCACATTAAACAATTTATTGAAATTTCAAATCTTGAGTGAGACAGAAATTATTACGAGCCCAAAAAGAAATTAGGGAGTGTTGAATTTGGATGGCCCCATCTAGAAGGATTCAGAGAGGCACAAATGGCGAAAGAGAAATTGGAGGAGAGTTAGATTCCTTCTGGTCAAAAAAAGGCTCCTCTCAACGGCGACGAAAGAATAGACCGGCGCCGTCAACGCCGTGAAATCCAAAAGAATCCCCGAATTTTTACGTTTGGATGGATTTTTTTAATCGAAAAATTAATAAACAGTTTAATTTATAAATTATTTATTAATTTTTTATCTAGTATAAAAAAATTTAAAGAATAAGATCCATTTGCGTAAAAGTTTTAACTTGTAAGGTCTTTTTATAATAAAAATACTTTAAAATAGATAAATTTATCTGTGCGTTTTCAAAATATGTATAAAAAATACAGATAAATTTATATGTCTTTTATTAAAAGCACATGCAAATAATACAGATAAATTTATATATCTTATTAAAAGTACGTATAAAGAACACAGATATATTCATATATGCATTTTCAAAACATGTATAAAGAACATGGATAAATTCATCTGTCTTATTGAAAGCACGTATAAAGAACGCAGATAATTAGCTGTGTCTTTTTAAAAATATGTATAAATAGTACAGATAAATTTATCTATTTTTTATTAAAAGTACGTGTAAATAATACATATAAATTTATCTGTATTAATGAAAGCACGTATAAAGAATATAGATAAATTTATCTATTTGTATTATCTCTGTTGATATATAAATAGATAAATTTATCTATTATGCATAAATATACAAACCAATAAATTTATCTCTTTGCATATTAAACAAATAAATAATAAATAAATATCAAATAGATAAATTTATCTATTTGTTATTCAAAATGGATAAATTTATATGTTTGTAGGGTATTTTTAAAAAAAATCACACAATTGAATCGTGCGCGTTAAAATTTTTATTAATTAATTTTATGCATTAAAACTTATTTTTTAAAATTTTTGACTGAAAATTCATTTTTTTTAAACTCTCACAATTTACTTTGGGGTTTGTGAATTTTTTTAACTGACTATTGAAAAAACGTCAAAGGTTTGCAAGATATAAAAATAATGGTTTTAAGAATAATCTAGAATGTTCAAATAAAAAACTAGGCACCGTTTGGGTTGCATAGCTTTTTTTGTAACTTTATTTTTGTCTTTTATTGAGTTTTTTTTATATTAGTTTAAACAATAATACTTTTTAATTTCGAGAACATCTCGTTACAACAAATTAAAAAAGTAAAAAAAATTGACCAAAAAAAAAACATAGATAAGACCAAAAAAGCCATTTTAAGGCTTTCACGTGACTTTTTTCATTTTTAGTAAAAATTTTCAGATTTTTTTAAAAATAGTTATACTTTTAGATTTGTTTATTATGATGAATCGATAAAGTAAAAATATTTTAATCCAAAAAGTTAAAAAATAAAACTCAAAAAAAATAAAACCAATAAAATTGCTAAACTAAACAGACCCTAAATAAAACCAAACCTTAATCTATGGTCTCTTGTCTCCCTTTTAAAAGTTCTCTTTAAAAATTTTCGATCTGATAGAGAGAGACGTTGCGGTAAATTTGTGTGTTTTACATTTTATTTCATCTTTGTCTTCCTTTTTCAATATCTACTTGTCGTTCTCTTCTAGAATCTTTTTTGTTTTTTTTTTTTATCTATCTTGATTTCTCCTTTGTTTTTTAGTGTTTTTTTTTGTTATTTTGGTTTAATTTGTGCGTTTTACATTTTATTTCATTTTTTTTATATTTTATTCATCAGCTCTCCACCACTTCTCAGCTTTTTCAAATCTAAATATATATTAAATTAATACGAATACATTGACCGATAACATCAAAACTAAGACTAGACAACCACCTCTAGTCTTCAATAAGTTTTTTTGCTAGAATTTAGTGAAAATACCAATATCATTTTAGGCGTCTATGCAAAAAAGTCAGCGATGTGCGATTCACGATAAATGATATTTTATCTTTTGTTGTCAAATTTTTTTAGCATGTTTTAATATCTTCTTATGTAGAGGTTTGTGATCTCCCGTGCGTGGAGATTATGAGAAAGTGTCTTGTTGTGTCAAATTACCTTTTTAATCGAATTTATATTAAATTCTTAATATATTTAAATCTCCAATAACCTTTGTTGATTAATAATATAATCAAAAAGAACTTATAAAAGTCTCATTTGGATAACTTGCTTATTGACTTATTTGATTTGTAAGCAGTTAAATAAGTAATTTTGTTTGATTTGTTAAATTAGCAAATAAGCCAAAAATAGCCAAAAATAAATCTAAATAAATAAATAAACAAATAAATCACTTAAAAACCAAGGTAGCCAAACGAATTTGATTATTTTTATTTTTGCTTATTTTGCAATAAGCAAATAAGTCATTTACCAAAATAGAACCAAAAACTTGTTAAATAAGCCGCTTTAAGCAATTGAATCAAATAAGTTGATTTTTTATTTTGAAATTTTGACTCATAAAATAAAGTTTTTTTTTTTTGGTAACTTTTTTTTTGACAAAGATTTTAAATGTAAGAATCTTGCAAAGAATAATACAAACTTTACTTTCTCTTTTAGTTTACAGTTTCATCATATTTTAGAGTTCTTTTATATCTTTTACATTCTAACTTTCTCTCAAATGACGTAACCAACGTACACACTGAACCATGACTTGTTGACTTAGTTTTAATATTCATTACAAACATTAAAAATTTATAATTTTAATATTTAAATCTCTTTTTTTATTGGAATTTATAGTTTCGAAACGGATTCATCGGGATCTGTTAAGTAAGACCAATATTTTAATATAAAATTTTGTAAAAAAATAATAACTGAAGAATTTGATTAGTTTTATTTTTTCTGAATTGAGAAATTTTTTGATTTTCAAAAAAGAAATCCCAAAAAAAATAATAATTAATTTTTTATTTTAAAACTAAAAAATGTATCAATTTCAACATATTAAGAAATTTTAAGAAATATTTTAGTACTTAAAATGTAACTTTAGAAATTTTCATTTTATTTGTAAGTTTAAAAATCAAAAAAATATATGGAGTGTTTGTTTTGTAACTAGCTTAGAAACTAACTTTTTATATTTTTGTGTTTTAGTTAAAAAGAAACTAAATTCAATTAAAACTAAATTGTTTGTTAGATTAGCTTTTAAGGTAGCTAGCTATTTTAAAGTTTATTGTTTGGATAAAAAGATTTTTTTATTTTTTTGTTCAAATTATACAGTATTGTCTTTTATATAGTTAATTATAATGATTATATATAATCAGCATTAATAGTAAATCGATTATCAAATAAATGTATTACTGAATTTTAGAATTGGGTGAGAATTTGAATAAAATATAATAGAAATTTAATGTCTTAATTTTATTTTTTTTAAATTTTTTTTTATTTTTTTTTGCCAAACAAACTATGTTAGCTTTTTTGCATTTAAGACAATAAGTTGAATTTTCTAATCTCCGCCTAAGTCAAAAATCATTCATTTTGATTAAAATAATACTACATAAACGAAAATAAATTATAGAATCATTACCCAAAGTAATTTTATTTATTTATGAGTATATGGGTCTCATGTGTATATAAATAGTGGAGATTATTTTTATATATGTAATCTTACATGCATTTAAATATATGAAATTATCTTTTATAGTAATTTTTCAATTTATTTTTGTGATCATAATGCCCCATTTAGAATAATTGCTTGTTTACTTATTTTATTTTGTTTACTTTTGTTTTTAGTGATTTTTAATTATGCAATTAAGTTATTAAACTTTTCTACACCTCTCATTGAGAATATAATTTTTTTTATTAAAAAATAAAAAAATAAAAAAATAAGTCAAAATAAGCTAAATAAACTAAATTTTATATTATTTATTTTCGTTTTTAATGAATTTTTTTATCTTTTGATAAAAAAATTTATTTTTTGAACACTTCACGGAAATGATTTCAAAAAAAGAAACAATTTTATTCTAATAGTTTAAAAAAAGGGTTAAAAAAACCAAAAACAAGTAAAAATTACAAAATTTATCCCAGGTTAAAGTTTTTCATTCATCCTTACGAACTGTTTTGTAACTTCCTTTTTTTCAAAGTCAAAATTGACCAGGAAAGTTTCGGGTAATTACTCGGTGATGTCCGAATTTTATTTGTTAAGTTCATGTAGTGTTCTTATTTAATATGATGATAATAAATTTTACGATAAAAATATAATAATTCATCTTTATTAAGTAATTAAGAGATAAATAGTGATCTATATTGTGTAAGTTATAATTATTTATATATAAAAAATATTATATATTATTACCTACATGTTACTCCGACTGTATCTAATAATTTTCCAAATGTTTCTGGCTCCAGCAGCAGTAAGTGTTTACTCAGCCGCAGTAAGTGTTTACATGAAGTGATTTGACCGCTGTTATTTAAATTAAATGGGCAAAGTTTTAAAAATATTGGAAAACCAATATAATTAAAAAAAAATCCTAACTGATAAATTTTAAGAAAATTTAAATATTAGTCATTGTTATAAATCTCATAAAAAATTTAGTCATATACTTTTTATTTAAAAATATTTAATCTTATCAAATTTAGAATAATTATATTATGTTTAATTTGATCCTATTTAAGAATTAATTTTTTCCGTTGAAATCCAAGTGATATATTTATTAAACCATTATAACTGTTGAAAATGTGAAATAATATATTTTCACTTAACTAATATCTTAATATTATAAACTGATAAATGTATCACTTATCGCATAGGACTAACATTGTGAAAAAAATTACTACTGAACTAAAATTCCATTATAAATTGATAATAGAATTTATACTAAAATTAGTTTAAATTTTACACACCTAATACCAAGGACATTGCAGATTCACTAATTTTAATTTAAGGGCTCGTTTAGTATTTCGAACGGAATTGAATAAAATAAGAAAGATAAATAATACTATAGATTCTATATATTTTTTTAATACCAATAAATTATAGAATAAATTATGTGTATTATGAAAAATTTAGTTCATATTTGATTAGAGTAGGATAAGGAGTGAGATAAGATTTATAGAGTTATTTCTAACCGTTAAATAAGGAGGAAAGATAATCTGAAACCTGGTACTAATAATACTAATGGGGGTTAGTATTATTAATACCGTGAATGAGGTATTAGTAATTCGGTATTCGCCGAATTATTAATCCTACTACCGTGATACAAACGCAGAATTAATAGTCCGAGTACACAAAAATTGAACATGTGGGATCCACAAGTTTTTTAGTCCAATTCGACCCTCCCAATCTGCCAATCCAAATATGTTCTAAGGTTATGTTTATTAATCATTAGTGGTGTTTGGTAAAGTTACTGCTAGTAGTTTTTAGTTTTTTATTATTAATTTTAATTATAAATTATAATTTTTATCAAATATCAATAATTTATGTTACAAACTATAACTATTTTTTTTTCTATTTCAACTCTAATATACAATTTTTACTAAATACTTACAATTTCTATTACAAATTACAATTTATAAGTTACTAATTTTACTAAATTTAAACTCCACCAAATTGCCAATCCCGTTCAACGGGGTTATTGGTAATACCAGTTTGGGACTGATTCTTGCTAATCCAGTTCATCTGGATTTGCTTTGCTTTCTACAATTTTAATTTTGTCCCAGGCGAGATTGCTGTTGTTGCTGACTATAGAAATGGCAATGGACGGGCGGGGCAGGGCGAGACGGGGCGGGGTTGGAGATTAATTCTTCTATTTTTGTTCTCTATTTGATCGGGACAGGAACGCAAAAAATATCGAAAAAGTTGCAAGAAACGGGCCGGAAATAGAGATATTTCGAGTATAATTTTTAAGATTTAAAAGAATAATATTAATTAAAGTTATAAATAATATAATAAATAAATACTAATAGTTGATAAATTAATATAACCAAATATATAAAATATATATATAAAAAAATAGAGATAAATATAATATTTTAATATTTTAAACTTATTATATTTACAAAATTATATTATATATATATTAATATTTTAAAAATATTTATTTTGTGTAATCGAAGCGGGGTGAAAAAAAACGAGATTGGGAGAACAAATACCATTTTCACCTTATTTATTATCGAGGTCTATTAAACAATATCTATCGTGAATATAAAACTTAATATAAATAAATAAAAAAATATATATCAACTACTTTTTTAACTCCAAACTTTTTGGTTTGTTATCTTATTATCTTTTGGTTTAAAATTACTTTAAATGAATTTTTTTGGGACTTTACATCACCTCTAAAATTTATCAAATGAATATTTTGCTTATTTGATTAATGACTTTAAGTAAAAGGCTTAAAATAAAGTTGTCAAATGGAACCGTAGTATTCAATTTATATTGTACAGATGAACAAATAATGTTAAAAAATTGGACAAATTACATTAACATCCATAGAGATTAACTAAAAACAAAGACAACTTCCCTAAGTTTATGAAATTACATTGGCTTCCTTTCTGGTTCACTTTTGTGTTACACGTTGCCCCTTCCGTCATCAAAAAACAAAAATAATACAATTAATTTGTTGATATCAACTGTTTTGTTACATTTACTTTTAAATTTCCCCTTATTTATGTTGTTCATTTTTTACACTTCTCTCTTTACCCTTCTCTCCGACCCCACACACTCCCAACGCCAACTAAAAAATGAAACTTTTTGCAAGCCACCACTACTGCAAAAGTAAATGGATCGATGACTCTCAAGGGTGTTTGGTAAAGTTATTGTTAGTAATTTTTAATTTTTTACTATTAAATTTAGTTATAAGTTACAATTTTTTTCTAAATATCCACAACTTTTACTATTTTTTTTCTTTTATTTTATTTTAATTATAAGTTATAATTTTTACCAAATATTCACAACTTATGTTATAAGTTATAATTTATAAACTAGAGTTTTAGCAATGCCAAACACCACTTCAGAATCGTTCCTCAAACGCCTTATCGCATTCGCTTGCATCAAGGGAATTAATCTGCTTCTTCTGCAGCTTTTGTGCAATCTTCGAGCTCAAAAAATGTGGGTTAACGGCAAAATTGCCTATACAAGGCTTCATTTGTATTTTTTGATATTCGATAAGATGAAAATTAAAAATTAACGAAAAATATTTTTCAAGTTAATAAAAAAATAAGTTGATTTTGGGCTCTGCATGGTTGGAGGAAAAATAGTTTACCTATTTTCAGTGTTTGGTTTGATAAAATCAACGTAGAATATTTTTTTCATTAAAATGTCTTATTTTATCATACTAAAATTGATTTACAAAAAAGCATAAGTTATTTTACGATAGTGGTATTAGTGACGACGAAAGAGGCGGAGTCGACAATGTCGGGGGTTTGGCGATTAGGGGTTCGGGGTGGGTTGAGGGACATGGGTCTGAGGGTCGAGGGTCGAGGGTCGAGGGTCGAGGGTCGAGGGTCGAGGGTCGAGGGTTGGGTATGGGGGTCCAATATGGGGGTCATGTGTTGGGTCAAGTCCAGGGTCCGAGTCGTGTCCAGAGGTCCGGGGTTCGGGGTTCTCGGGTTGGCATTGAGGGTATCGTGGTTCTGGGGTATAGGAGTTTAGGGGTTTAGAGCTCAGGGTTTGGGGGTCTGGGATCATGGGTTTGGGAATTCAGGGGTCTTGGGGTTGGGGTCCAAGATCGGGGAGTTCGAAGGTCTGAAGCCTAGGGCTTGAGGGGCCAGAGATCAAGGCTCGAAGGTCGA
>JAULJZ010127514.1:0-11013 GCA_032270985.1 Heliamphora pulchella | reverse complement strand
ATATAGCAGTGAAATTAAAGAGGTAAGAGAGAGAAACTTGAACTAGACGCCAAGGATTATAGTGGTTCGGCTTCTTCCAAGCCTACGTCCACTCCTCAAGACTCTCCTTGAGAATTTGAACTATGATCGAATGCTTAACAGGTGCATTCAAAAACTTTTACAGCATGAAGATGTTTCTACAACTACACTCTGTTTTTCTAAACACTCTTCAACTCTTTTTAAGAAGTGCTGCACTCTCTTGAATACAATTGGGGTGACTCACCCTTACAATAAATGATGTTGAGTAAATGAGAATATCACTCACAATCACTTCTTACAAAGATTTAATTAATGCACTTATATTTCAACAATCTAGAATTTCAAGCCTCTGAAATTTACTCCTTTTATAGCCCACTGAAGTAAATGACCATTGGTGGTGGATGGAGGCAATTAATGTTCTGAGAAAGTTACCATTAAACCAGCACCCTTTTTGAAATCTGTCGCAGGTGTCGACACAAGGCTTCTTGGTGTCGGCACAAACTGGTCTTGGCTTTGGTTTTGTGACAAAAGTGTTAACTCATTCCACATGAGGTGTCGACTCAACTTTTGGTCTGTCAGTTCCTACACCTTGATGTCGACTCAGAGTGAATCTGGTGTCGACCCTGTCATTTCTTTAGTCCTTTGTGTTGAAGCTTGGTGTCGATTCATATTTACTGTGGTGTTGACTTAAGGCTTTATGTCTTCTGTGGTATCGACTCATATTTTCGTTGGTGTCAATCCAGGCACAAGACTTTAGCTATTGGAATTTTGGTGTCGACACATATCTGAAGTGGTGTCGACTTGACCAAAATACTTTGGCTACTGAAAATTTGGTGTCGACTCATGTCTATCTCTGGTGTCGACAGAAGATGAAAGGTATCCGGAGAGCTACTTGGTGTTGACTCATACAAGCGTTGGTGTTGACACAAGTTGGTCAAGGTCTGGGGGATTCTGTAGTGTCGACTCATAAGAGCACTGGTGTCGACACACGTTGAGTGTTGCCCGGATAGTGACTTGGTGTCGACTCATGTGACTCTTGGGGTCGACACGATTATCAGAAAATCCGGAGCTTCTCTTGGTGTCAACTCATTCGTGCATTGGTGTCGACACAAGTTGATTTCCGCCAAAGTTGGTAAGGTGTCGACCCATACATACATTGGTGTTGACTCTTCTTGATCTTTGGTCCTTGACTTGGTGTCAACTCATCCTCTTGCTGGTGTCAACTCAACTCGAGTTCTGGTCCAATACTGAAGGTGTTGACCCAATTGATTATTAGTGTCAACCTAAACTGTTTTCGTGAAACGTCTCAAGTAAAGCATTAGTGGTGTCAACCCTAAGTCTTAATGGTGTCGACGCTTGAGTTTATCAAGTGGGCTTTGCCTGTAAATATCGACTCAAAATGTTAATTAGTGTAAACTCAAAGGTTCTGTTCAAGAGCACTAAGTGTTAACCCATTTAGCGTCAAGTGGGCTTTCCCTGTAAGTGTCGACTCAAAATGCTAGTTAGTGTCGACTCAAAGGTTCTGTTCAAGAACACTAAGTGTTAACCCATTTAGCGACAAGTGTCGACTCAAATGGAAAAGGTGTTGACTCAAAAGCGTGTAATGTCGACTCAACATTTTTGGAAAACATTTAATTTAATTTCTTTTTAAACTTTAATTAGAAAATATATTTTAATAAAATCATCAAAATTCATATAAAATGCCATTGGGCTAACAGTCATGCTTAGGAAAGATCGCTACTTTCGGTCACCACCTCCAATCCTTTTTTATCTTAGCAAAACAAGCCACTACACAGACAAATTTTAGTAATGACCAACTTCACTTTTTTTTTGATACATTTTACTCATCCCAATGTTTTCTAGAAGCAGCTACCACAGCAAATATGTCTATGAGTTTGTGCTGATAAGTTCCAATGAAAGACCTTATCTTTATTAAATCCTGATATCATGAAAGGATGATTTTGTGTTTATTTGGGTTTAGACGCCTAATACAAGGGATATTGGTTCAGATTTTTATAAGAAGCATTTGTGGTTGAATATGATGTTTCTTGAAGTTGTTTAGATGGGTATATAAATGTTATATTTTCAATATTTTAAATGTTTTTAACTTTATGTACAACTTTTTCAAGCAAAAACTGTAGTAAAAATGCAATGCAATATCCCTTTGTGTTCATGCTACTGTGACAATATGATAGGTTATCTTTGTCTTTTGGAGGTTCTTCTGCATAGAATTAAATTCTTTATCGAAGCATACGTAGTACATCGACACCGTGTAATATGGTCACACTGGAATGGAAAATTCTCAAGATGACTCAGTCACAAACTCAGATAAAGCAAGGACTATGCATTATATTAATGCGTATATAGTTGTTATGTACATGCATACATACATAAGAAAAATATATTATCAAATTAATGTATTTCACAATTGCAAAATGCAGAAGATGAAGCTTCAGAAATATCAGGTATATCATGCATACTACTAAGATGAAGCTTCAAAAATATCAATCTAAACCAAACCAAACTAAGCATTTGTCTCAATTAATTGGAATCAGTAACATGAATTCTTTTACATCATTATGCTCTATTAATGGTCATGTCTTCAATTAGTTTTATGTATATAACGCATACTTAGTTTCATGTATACAATGAAACTAAGTATGTTGTTTCATTGCATATTTACTAGTTCCTTTACTACTATGTTGTTTCTGTATTAAAAATTTAGAAGTGTTAATTGCATGTTTTACTTTGGCATTCTTGTATAGTTTATTAATGTTTGAAGACACATTTGGGATATGAGTCGTAATATTTACAATTGTGCCTATTATAAATCACTTCATGTCATGTGAGGGAGTATAGGGTGTCAAGATGCAATCCTCACATGAGTAAAATTAAAGAGAAGACGAACTTCAAAACTTTATATGATTTCTCAGATGACCTATTGGAGCCCATCTAGTCAACATTTTGGTCTTATATATTTATATAGGTTCCTTAATTGTGTTGAGGGTTATTTATGTCAAGATTACAATATTTTGGTTTAATATAAATAGTTAAAGCAGCTAACTGTTTAGATTAAACTCTCTCATTCTTATAATCTTGCTCCTTTATTTTAATATGGTATCCGGGTTATGGTTTCAAGAGTTCCTGGGTTCAAATCTTATAATATGTGTGTGTTTTCTTGATATGTTTATTATTGTGCATTATATTTTGTGTGTGGTGGTACATTTGTTTATTTCAGATTGTTCGCCTCTCCACGTGTAAAATAGGATTGCACATGAGGGAGAATATTGGATAGCTTAATATACATTATTAGGCTTATTTTCTAGCAGTTTAAACTTTTAGGACAATTGGTGACTTAACAGTTTATTTAACTATTTTGTGACTTTACAGTTTAGTTAACTATTTTTCTAGTCAGATTTTAGATGTTTAAAAAGTCCCAAAGGTTAGATGTGTTTTTGAGAATTTTAGAATTTTCCGGATTTGAAATGTGGGGATCACCCATGAATTTTATTACGGATCAATTATGTTATTCTGTAAATATGTTTTCTAGTTGGATTTGGACAAGTGTTAGAAGTCAATATCATATTATCTTAATTAAGGTATATCCTGTAATAGGTTTGAATTATCTACAAGCCATGTAACGTTATGTAGCACTTAAACTTCAATGGAAAACATGATTAAGAAAATTGGGTGAAGCTCTGTTAGGATTATTAATGCAGTTTCAACCATAGGTGTGACACCTTTAAGAAATTTCGTGTTAAGCCCATTTTCTTCACTTTACCCAACCATAGTTACCATACTAATCCCATAAACAAGATCTAACCTTCACCTATTTCACCATTCAATCCTTGTTTTCAAAACAACACAAAACCAGCTGGGTTAATTTTAGCTTGTTATAGTGCACAGCACAAGAACAGCTCCCAATAATTTCTCATTCGTTTCCAAAACTTTAAAACATTTTGTTTCCCCATTAAACCCTTGAGAAAAAAAAACAAAAAAACTCATACTTCTGCAGCCACTTTTCAATTTTGAGCTCACTTTTTGTACAAGCGTTCCTTGTACTCAGCCTACCTCAATGTTGCCAAACATGTTCCAAATAATAAAATTTCATTCTCAAGTTACAGAGCTTATAACAAGTTTTGGACATGTTTATTTTGTAAACTTTCGGATACCTGCAATTAAGTCAAGGCGCTTCTAACGGGAGTCGAGCACAAGACTTCCGAGTTTACGGCTGGTTCCAATGAGGACTTTAAACCGCTGGGCTACCTGGCAGGTTGAAGTAGGGTTTAACTTCGTCAAGAGTTGTCGTAATGTCCTAACAATTTGTGAATTTTCAAATTCTGATTCAAAGCTTTGTTCTAGTGGTATTCCATTTCTCAGTGCTTATTCTTATTTCTCCATGCTCCATCCGTTTTCACCTTATTCTTTTTTCTGGACCGAAAGCACGCTATGAAGAAGCATTGCCTATAAACCACATTATCTTCACAAACCTGTTTTACCGGTTTCTAGCCATCTATTCTACTTCCTAGTAAAACCTTACTCTAGCTCTTTATTGAAGTGTTGCAATTTTGAAAGTTAATTTGGTAATTTTAATTATTTGCAGTATTTTAACTTTGTGAACATTTTTTATTTAAGTTTTGATATGATTGTTGTTTAGACAGAATTGTGGGAGGAATTCTTTTTGAATGGCTTAGACAATTTATTAAACAAAACAATATTGGAATTGTTGAACATGCATCCATGGTGGTAGCTCATGAGCTGGTGAGGGGAATGAGTAAGTTCCTTATTCCCTTGTTTTCAACCTCACTTAGAGGATAGCTATTTGATTAGCTCTATTCATGAAGGTGATGTGAAATTATTAAGGGCTTGCAAGAGCTATGTTCAGGGTTGTCATCTTAAAGGGCGAGAATGGAATTTCTTTAGACCCTAGCAATGGATAAAAAAGTTAAGGTGGCTAAGTTTTTGTGCCATAATGATAGGTTATGTTGAACTTCCGAAATAAATCTGGGAGATACATCAAAGACATAAGTGGTAATAGCCTTTCCATCTTTTGTTGTAGCAAAGTGAAGTAATGGTTTTGCAGGAAAGGAGTTTAAATTATGTGGAAAGGAGATGTTAAAGTAGAAGTAAATTGAAAGTTATTTGTTGAACTTCAAATACTCTCTTTCTTTCCCACGTTTATTTTGAGAATATTAAATCCTCCAAGAATATTATGCTTGGAATGCAACTCTGGGATTTATTGGAAACCTTATCTGATTTGCTGTAAGGTATGTGCTTGCTAATGCTTTTCTTTGTGCATAATTTACGCTATATTATATATTTTTATTCACAAATAGTGTAATTGCTCTTTGTTTTGTTACTTCTTTTACCCCTATTACTATCCATGAAATCTTAGAAACTATTGATCTATGTGACATCGGTAGCATTAGAGGATATTTGACCCATATTCTTCGAGTTGTTGATGCAGGAAAGCGTATCGGCTAAAGAAATGAGCAACACCAAAATTTACAACTTTTCTTGAATTAGAAATACTTTCTCTAATAACAAACACAATAAACAAGAAAGCTCTCAATAAATCTTATTATTCAACAAGTAAATAACCCCACGGCTATTACATTGAATTTATAACGACCTAACCTTAATCGAATGCCAATTGAATTTACTCTGATACCAATTGTTGGAGGCTAATTGTCAAGATCCATTGATTATGAACATGATTTAAGCCAAAAAAAACTGGACGGGTAAATGCCAAAACCGGCTCCAAATCAAAAATATTTTGATATCAAACGATCAAAATAAACCAGGTATATATTCTCAAAGTTAGATTAGAGTTATACCTTACGAAATCTGGTATGATTGATTTCGGTTAGTACAACAACTTTTAGTCTAGAAGCTTTCGCGGTTGTAAACTTCTAAGTTGAAACTCCAAATTTAAGCCTTATGTTGTATTCTTGAATGCTAGAACACGTCTGTAGTGTGGGTTACCTTAAATATGTTTTTCACAACCCTCTCTAGCCACCAAGGGAATACATGAAAACCCTAGTTGTATATGACGTATCTAGTGGCTAAGGCTGCATAACAATATATAAATAGGTTACAGCAGGAACCTGTGGAGTAAATATGACTTGGGATCCTAAGGTAATTATGAAAACTCACCTCACCCCAAAGGCAATTTCACAAAAATATTAATTATAATTCATTCCACTAAAAAATTATAATTGCACTCCCAGCCATATTCTCAAAACTGAATATTCGAGCTCCTGTTATTAAATTCTTAATTATTCTCCCCACGTTAAGCTTACAGATACTCACCGATTAAATTAAATTACTGACAATTATATTTAATTTAATCGGTTTCTTTAAAATTTCTTAAGTCCTTCCGTTTAACTTATTTAACTGCCGGATAATTAAATCCACCTGCAGAGTTTGGTTCGGTCAAAACTTATAAACTTTCTTAAAAGGGTATTATCAATCTCGATTTTTCGAAACGTGAATTTCGTCAATAATTAATATTTACCATATAATTAATATCATTATCCAACTCACCGGGATTGTAGACCCGTAAAAGATCGCACCATTTAATAAATCAAAATAATAAATATTAAATATACGTAAATAATTAATTATTTCGGGATTAAGAGAATAAACACTCATAATAATCTTGGGATCTAAATTAATTTATATAATCAGTATAAAATTAATTATCCCAACGTGGTTCTATTCAATACGCACAAAGTGTACTAGCACAGCAAGTCGAAATAATAGGCGACGCTATTATCTGTTTCTCGTAACCAATACAGATCTACTAAAATTATGTGCTACAGTTGTACTGATGGTTTGTCCAATTTTATCTAAACTGTGAATTAAAAATTTATATTCCACATGAACCTTTAATTTGGTCTTCCGTATGTAAGCTGAATTTTACACACCAGATTAAATACTATGTATAATAAAAGACACCCATGCAAATCATTAAATAAATAATGAAACGCATACATTGCTTATTAAGATTCTCATAAAATGAAAAATTTAATTTTATTAATAAAAAAAAATTTAAATACCAAAATCAAAAATTCATGATTTTTAGTATACAACCCTGACAAGAGAACCCCATGAGCTCTGCATTAGTTTCCCACGTGAACTATTCCACTTGTAATGATGAGAAATACTGCTGAAAATAATGAATGATAGCATTCCCTTGCTTTTGGGGAAAAAGGGACATATTTGAATGGCAATCGAAAATCTCTTTGAAGTCATGTCCCCAAACAATCGTGTGCAGTAACTGAATTAAGTTTTCTATTGGTAGTCATAACTGTTCTTCAAAATTGAGAATTGCTCTAGAGATTTTTTTTGTGAAAACCATGCCAAAGTTATTCCAATTACACGTATTGTCTTAATGTGAACTGGATAATTTCAGGAACTGGGATAGCTTGTGCCAATATTTAACTTTTTAACCAATCGGAATAGTTGGAAAGATCTTTAGCTTTCAGGGAACTTATGCAGAGCATTTTTTTGTTTCAAATGCCAGCAGCAGTGGGCATTTATGATCAACTTGCTTCTGAATCTCTGTTTACATGTCTACATATTTCTCTTTTCTGTGTTCTAGCTTTTAGTCTCTGTTGGTCTCTAAATTTACAATGGTTGTCATATACTTCCACATGGAAAATAAAACTAGAGGATTTCATCTGTGCTAATTGACTCCAGTATCATTAGAAAAAAGGGACCATGAGAGGCAAATTGGAATGTGTTGACAAAATACTGATACAACAGTGGCACTCTGCTATTCATTTCGCAGGATGGCCGTATAGACTATGGGGAATTTGCTTCAATGATGAGAAAAGGTGATGGGGGAATCGGCAGCAGAACCATGAGAAGCAGTATCAACTTTAGCTTGGCAGATGCCTTTGCAGGAAATGACAAGTTGACAGATTAAACAAGGCCATATTATATAGCCACTGAAAACTAGCGCCTTTGTAAGTAAGGGAATGCTTGAATTCTACAGTTGTGATGGTTTTTAATTTTTGTATTGATTTCTTCATTTCTATTTACTCTACAGTAGTCTTAGATATGAGGTTTCCTCATGGCTAATCTATTTCTTAGTTTTTTTTTTTTGGTTACAATATTCTCATCTATTATGATTCCTGATTCCAGCCAAAATTCCAATTTCAACTGAATAAAAATGGCGGAGCTTGGGTCAGAGGCCAACAGACTGTTGTTGCATAGCAAGTAGCCATTTGTAAATGGGGAAACACAATAGTTTGAGGCTTTGAGCAATTACAATTGTAATTTTTCATGCAAGGGATGATATGAATTCACCCTACCCTTTTTTTGTTCCAAGCTTTGATACTCACTACCTTTATTGTTAACAGCAGCTTCATTTTGCCTATTATAATTTTTGTAACCATGTAGTGTGTTATGTCAGTGTTGTCCATTCAGCATGTTGTCATGTTTTCAAGACACCTCTGTCACATCCCCTCTCCGAGGACCGAAAATTAAAGTGATTGAAACATAGTCAAAAAATATTTGTACCAGTCAAGTTATAATTATCTATTTATAGGATCAAAACAGCTATACATATGATAGATATATTCTTTTATACATCCAAACTGGAATATATGCTTAACAAAAATTTCGCACTTCAGATCCTGACTACTAAAAATTTAAATAAAAAGACAATTGACTGCGAGCCTGAGTCTATGGACCCAACAACTGTGATGAACTAACTCTAGCTATTTCTGCTATCTGTAATCACAAAAGTTACAAAAATGTGCATTTAGTAATATAATGAACAAGATAGAAAATAATCATTCTACTTGGAAATACTAGAATATCATGCTGTCCATGAGAAAAGTAAAATATTACATTCATTTGTCACAAAAATTTTATACACAACATTATCAGTTTTTTAAGATTTCACAATTTTTGCAAAAATATTGTTTAGGCTCAACAGCAACAAATCGTAAAATTCACTGCCTCGTACTCAAATAAAATTTTCGGCCTAACTGTCACAATTCAAAATAAACGTGTCTCATTCACAACTCATACCCAACAGTGACCAAATAGTCGTTCAGCTCACGACCGGGAGTTCCGACGGTACCGTAATCTTAATTCTCAATGTACAGATAGCAACGTGATTGAATAAAGGCCACTCTCTACCAAGCACGAGTGGTATGTGCTATAATCTGGGATTTAGCCCGCAAACCTTTTAAGACAAAAACTCCCACTCAATGGGGAACCTCCCCCATAAGGAAAAACAACACCCATAGTTGGACAATCTCCTCTAATGGGATATAAAGGGGCAAAAACTAGGGATGGCAATTATATTCGTACCCGCCCCGCTCCTGCTTTTCCCATTCCGTTTTATACGGATTTTTTTCGCACCCGTTAGGTAACGGGTAGGGGACGATATTTGCAACTCTCACCCCGTTTTCTCCCGTTTTGCCCCTGATTAAATAAATTAAATATATTTAATATATAAATATATATATATATATATTTTTTATTTTTTAACAATATAATAGACCTAAAATACAATAATATTATACTTATTTTTATTTTTTATTTATATTTCTTATTATTTTTGTTTTTAATTATAGTCATTGATCAATATTATTATTTTTATATCTTATTATGTCATTATTGTCAGTATTAATTTCTTTTAAAATGAAAAATATATTTTTTGTTACGCTCCCGCCCTGCTCTTGCCATTTTTCCGATTATTATTTTTCAATCCCACCCCGCTAATAAACGGGGTAGAGGTGGGAGAACACACCTTTGTTCCAAACCCGCCCCGTTGCCATTCTTACCAAAAACTCTTATAATTTGACACTTTGGAACAACATCTTATTATATCGATAATATTTATCAAAACATTTCTTTTACATAAACATGATTTCAAAATGGTACAGATAACATATGTAAAAAATAATCACAGTATTTGAATATAAAAAGAAGATGCTATCACAAGTTCTCATATTTCAAAACATGGATATAAAATATATTTAAAATACAATCTATGTATTTATGTTCAAACTAATATTTAAACGCTCTTACCTTAACTTAGGTGCGACAAAACTATCTTCTCGTTCCTGATCCCACTTTCTAATCTCGCTGTGATAAGATTTCGGTACCTAACAAAAACCAAAATCTCTATGTAAGTGTAGAAAACTAACATTGTACGAAATTTTGAAATTTTTGACTATTAAAGTTATTTACGATTTAAAATTCCTAAGTAGAAATAAAATTTAGTTAAGATTCGAAAATTTATGTACTTAACTTATTTAACAAAAAAAAATATATCTACAAAAATGCTTATGTATGATGAAATTAATAATAACCAACGTTGCTTACTGAAAAGATATATATATATATATATATATATATACATTTATCAGCAACGGAAATATTATAAACAAAATATATATTTATATATTTATAGTGTGTATAAAATTTCAAACTCTGTGATCATTTAGTACGTGAAAAATTTTATATACAGTTTAAGAAAAATTGTTTATTTATTTATTATTATTATTATTTTATTTTTATTTTTTTTAGTCTCTGTTAGAAAAATTAAATTTCTTTTAACACCTTATTATTTTATAAAAAGAATTTTATCTGATTTCTTTTAAATTTCAGCTTTTCTTTAATTAAAAATTTTATAAGCAAACCGCAGTCCTTGCTGATAAAAATACAACCACAAACGCATACACGTTTCTCACACAGTAATATTAAGCTCCCAACACACACGCAGGGCCTCTTTCCACACACAACCACATGCATACACACAGCAACCCCAAATCACACACTCACTGCTATACACTAATGTACACATACACATGCATTTCAAAACACACGCACACGGGTCCTCTCTTGTGGCAAGATTAAATCAAAAAAAAAACTACAGAGGCTTGTGGGTGATGAGGTTCTCGGTGGTGGTTTATGATTGGGGTGGTAGTAGCGTGGTGCGGGTTGTGGTGCTCGGGGAAAGAGAAATGT
>JAULJZ010127503.1:0-11013 GCA_032270985.1 Heliamphora pulchella | reverse complement strand
ATGTGTTGGGTGTGTTGCTCATAGTGTGTTGGGCGTAATGCATGGATTGCATGAGTTAGCTTGTCGGGGCTTGTGAAGTCGGTTTAGATATATGTTCATGTGTTGCATATATGTATCTGTTATCTTTGGGGCTCGTGCGTGCCGTGTTTTCAAACTATTTTAAGGCTTGAAATAGAGTCTAAAATTGTACCTCGTTTTTCTAGCATATTTAGCTTATATTGCATGTGCTATCTAGTTTCTGTTGAGCTTTGGCTCACGGTATGGGATTTGATTTTCTTTAGGTACCGGTCACGCAGGTTGATCTGGAGGTGCCGGAGAGGTGGAAGAGCGGTAGTCTTCCTTTTTGTTCTTTCTATTACATGTATGTTGTATACTTGTTTTCCCTATGTTAGAGCCGTGTAATGTAAGCCGTTTGGCGGTTATATACAATGCATGAATGTTTTATATTGAGAGTGTATTCTCGGGTTTGGTGCTTTATTTGGTTGTTTGTGGGTGTTTACGTGACCCGAAGTTTGGAGCGCGATAGTATTCAAAAAACTAAGTATTGGGATGTAGTATTTAGTTTTATTTATTAATAAAATTAGTTTTCACAAGCAAATGTATGCGTTTCATTATCTATTTAATGTTGTATATTGTTGTTTTTTTTCTACATAATCTTTAATCTGGTATGTAGAGTTTGGCTTACACATAGAAGACCATATTATCAGTTATTGTAGAATATAAGTATTTAGTTCACAGTCTTAGATAAAATTGGATACACCATCAGTACGACTATAACATAATATTTTATTAGATCTGTCTTGATTACAGAAAATGGTAATTGTTTCAACAATTATTTTGACTTATTGTGCTAGTACATTTTGTGTGTATTCAATATGATCGCGTTAGGGTAATTAATTTTATACTGATTATATAAATTAATTTACACCTCATGGTTATTATGAGTGTTTATACTCTTAATCTCGAAATAATTATTATACATGTATATTTAATGTTCGTTATTTTTATTTATTGAAGGGTGCGATCTTTTACGGGTCAATAATCCCAGTGAGTTGGATAACGGCCTTAATTATATGATGGATATTAATTGTTAACGGAATTCACGTCCCATGATTGTGATTGACAATACTCCCTTAAGGAATCTTAAAAGTTTTGATCGTGTCAAACCTTGCAAGTGAATTTCATAATCTGGCAAATCAAATAAGTTAAGCGAAAGGTTGTAGGATTTTTCGAAGAAATCGATTAAATAAAAATGTCAATAATTTAATTTAATCGGTAGGTATCTATAATCTTAACGTGGAAGAGAATAAATAAGTATTTAATAATACAAGCTCGAATAATTCGGTTTGAGAGTAAGGCTAAGAGTGCAATTATAATTCTTTAGTGGACTGAATTATAATTTATATTTTTATAAAATTACTTATAGGTTGAGGTAAGATTTCATAATTACATTAAGAGCGCATATCGTATTTACTCCACTAGTCCTGGTTGTAGTCTATACAAATGCTGTTATAAATCCTAGCCTCATAATTTAGTCAACCTGTCTTCAAAACTAGGGTTTTCACGTTTTTGCGAAAACTAAGTCTAGCTAGTTAGGGTTTAAAGAACATGAAGAACATAACTCACACTATAATCGTGTTTTTGGCATTCGAGTATATAGCAAATGGCTTAATTTGAGAATAGATTGCCAGTCAACAATTTTGAGGGTCTATTGACTAAAGTTGTTGCAGAAAATAAAATCAAATCAGATAGATTTCGAAGGTATAATTCTTTTATGATTTTGAGAGTTATACCAGATTTATATTTTGATTGTTTGATATTAAAAATTTTAATCTGGAGTCTATTTTGGTACTTGCCATCTCGATTTTTTTGACTTGATTCATATACTATATCACTAAATCTTGAGTTTTGGGCCCAACAATTGGTATTAGAGCGGTTTTTGATTTTATATATAAATTAAATCAAGGGTTCGGTTAGATTTAAATTTGTGCCAACTTTGTTTTGTAGGCAATCTAATCCTGACTTTAATGTTTATAATATTGTATATTTGATTGCATGTTTTTATGATTAATTTTGATTCTTGTTTTTCATGAAATTTGATCGTGGTAGTTGGTTTATGAACTCATTGGAGACATAGGAACCGTTGTAATCTTCTTCCTCTGTAGTTTGATTGTGAACTCTTCGGATGCATATACTTAATGCTTTTTTGTTTCAAGAACAAGGAACGAAGAACAAAGAAGATGAATAGGGATAACGCAACAGCGCAGACAGGCACGGGCCAGCACGCGCGGGGGTGATGCAGGCACAGGCGCGGGGGTGACGCAGGCACAGGCGTGGGCCAGGCACGGCGGTGCTAGGTGCTGTAGCGGTTGGCGCAACAACAGTGCAGGCGTGGCGGCGGCGGTAGCAGGCATAGCGGTATGTCACAAGTATTCTAATGGCTGCAGGATTATCATTACTGTAGAGTTCTGTTTTTGACATAACTGCGAAGTTAAATAGATGAATAGGAACTCTTTCACTTAAAGAGTTATAACTTGACCATAAAAGTTTAGATATTTTGTATTTATTTATTTATTATTTAAATGCGTGTATGACTTAATTTTTATTTTTGCTTTTCTTCAGTTTAATAAATTCATTGTTTGAAATTATTTTTTTTTGTAACGAAAATAAAGTTAAAATTTTTTTGAAAGAAAATTTTGAAATTTTATTTAGTCACTCAAAAACACGTTTAAAGATTGATTTAAAAATCTAGTATCTTGGAAAACGTGCTGGTTAGTCTTGAATTTTGAATTTGTTAAAGAGTTTAATTTAAATAAATTATTTTTTTCTAAAAATTATTTTAAATGTGTAATAGGAAAATAAAATTAAAGTTTGTATTTAATTTTTCTTGTAAAATAAAGAGAATTTAAAAAATTTTATTTGTTACACATATAACACTCAAAGATGATTAAAAATCGAATTTTTTTGTAACATGTGTTTTTGGCAAAAATTATAAATTCATAAAAATTAAACAGTTTTTTCTATAATCCTAAAAAAAGTAAAAACTAAGTAGGTGAGAAAATTTATTTACAGATAAATCTCACGGTCTCCATCTCTAGTTTATAGTTGATGTAATTAATTTTGTGTGTTGGCTTTAATTTTCTTCCTCCCCATCGGATAGAATTAATTACGGTATCACCGAAATGAACTTTTCTTAGGAATAATTCTGGATAATTGTTAGTGTGAATCATTTATCCATCTGAAGGGTTCATTGCGAAGCGATTAGTTTCGAATTAAGTGATGGTTTACACTTAGTTATAAATAATAATATCATTTCCATCTGAGTTACCGCTATTATTTATAGAACCGAAGTTACGTCAGCTATTTAATTTTACTTAGCATGATTTTTTGCCTAGATTGTAAAATTAATATGAATTTTCCCGTCTAGACAAATATTGAATAGTAGACGACCTTCCCATCAAGGCATGCTATTCACAATATACCAGATTGCTGGAGAGTTGTTTCAAAAATGGTAGAGAGAATTAATTTTAAATTGAATTCAAAATTTTTGCTCAACATAATTAATAGTTTTTAATTATGTGATTCTCAAGATAAAATGACTTTCAATTCTATTGCCACTATACTCAAAGAAAACAAATTAACGGATCTAAATTATATTGACTAGAAAAGGAATTTGGATATTATGTTAACTGCTGAGGAATAAAAGTTTGTACTCATGGATATATGTTCACCTAAGCCTGATGAGAGGGCGATCAATGAGGAACCCCAGCCTTATTAGAAGTGGCAAAAAGCTGATAAGATGATGCAATGTTACATTCGGGCATCTATATAAGATGTTCTGCAATATCAGCATCAGTCAATGTCCATTACGTATGACATGATTCTGAACCTCAAAAAAATATTTGGAGATCAAAATCACGTGGCTAGGCAGGTGGCCATGAAATCCCTAATGAACACAACTATGAATCAAGGCACCCCAGTTAGGGATTATGTTCTAAAGATGATTAATGTTCTGAATGAACAAGAGATCCTCGGAGCTAATATTGATGGGAAAGCCCTCAAAGCTGATATTGATGGGAAAACCCAAGTCAATATCATACTCCACTCGTTGCCTGATAGTTTTATGCAATTCTGCCTAAACTATACCATGAACAAGTTAGAGTATTCCATGGCAAAACTTCATAAAGAATTTCAAGCAGCTGATGATGTTCTTAGAAAGTTAAGAAGTGTGTTTGTTGCTGAGAAATGTTCTTCCTCTAAGCTGAAAGGTAAGAAGAAAAAAAATTTCAAAAACAAGGAGGCACGAATCCAAATGCAATTAATGGGCCTAAAGTTAGTGTGAAAAAGATAAAAAGCAAGTATTTCCACTACAACCAGATAGAGAACTAGAAGAAGCAATGTGTCACGCCCCAAACTCCAGGTCACGTGAAATATCGATAAACAATCATATAAAACACTCAACCCGATGTTTACTCACAAAATAAAACATACATGCATTAAATATAACCGCCAAAAAGGCATTCAATACAAGGTTCCAACACTGAGAACATGTTATAACCATACATGATCTAAAGAAAAAAAAAAGGAAGAATACAGATCTTTCGCCCCCAACCGGCTCCTCCAGATCAACCTGCGTGATCGGTACCTGAAAAATATTTCAAATTCCACACCGTGAGCCAAAGCTCAGCAGAAACTAGACAAGCATGAAATAAAAGCTAAACATGCTAGGAAAATAATGTGCGGTTTTCAATTCATACGAGCCTTGAAAATGATTTTGAAAACGGTTTTATATCAAAATTCATACAAGTCTCAAGAGAAAACATTTGGAAAATTGTTTTATATCACTGCTCATACGAACCTCGAAAATAGTTTGATATGTAGACTACAATGCTTTACAAGCAAGGATAGACTCCTACGAGCCCCGACTCCCACGAGCTCCACATGCAACAATTCTATCAAATATATGAACGTTCATACTCAACACATGCCATCCACATAACGCAACACATGCATCTTCTCGGATTTTCTTCGAAGGACCATATATGCCCCAACCAATTGCCTTGTTAACCAGAGTTAACATGTATCTTCATGGATTTTTACCATAGGACCATATACGCCCCCCTCAATATATATCTTCACGGGTTTGCACCGTAGGACCATATACGGCCCTCAATATACATCTTCACGAGTTTGCACGGTAAGACCATATACGGCCTTCAATATACATCTTCACGGGTTTACACCGTAGGACCATATACGCCCCTCAATATACATTAAAACTAGAGTTTTAACCAGTGCAACACATGCATACATAAAATCAGAGCTTTAGATGCACCAAAACCACATATGACTATATATCCGTCCTACAATATGCATGAATAAAACTAGAGTTTTAAATGCACAATCACGTATAAACACTACGTAACACTTAACGACGCCACATAACCCGTCACGACATCACATGCCACACACCCGATACGACATCACATGCCACACAACTCGACATCCACCCACAAAATGGTTTTTTATAAACGTTTTTACAAAAACACCGAACACGACCCGCACGACCCGCACCCAACGATGAACAAACACCACGCACACAACCATGCACCAACAACTCGCATCTAACCATGCACCGATACCTCACATCTAACCATGCACCGACAGCATGATTTACAAAACCACGTCACCCCTAAGGACGACAACATAACATAGAAAAACCCCCAAAGCCATAACACGACCACCAAAACAAGGAACTAAACCCCAAGGAACAAGAAATTTGTTAAAAAGTACCAATAAGGATGAAAAATAAACTTTTCCAAGACATTAGGCCCAAAACGGATGAAAAATAGTTAAGAAAATTTGACATACTCTCACTATTTTGGTCATAACTTTTTTTTTCAAAAAGAATTTTATTGTGAGAGTGGTGCCATTTGAAAGAAAACTTATGGAACTTCAATTAGAGTACAAAAATGACCCAATTTGGAGTCGGGATGAGGGAGATACACTGATTTTAAAAACAAAATTTCAACTAGCAAAAACAGACCAGGGGCTAGACCGCTCGAGCGGTCTGTCCAACGGTTTGGTCTGCATCAAGAAGCCGAGAACATCTCTATACTGCCCTCAAGACCGCTCAAGCGATCCCTTGAGCGGTTCTGCGCCGAGAACTGACCTTTCTACTAAAATTTGAAGATAAAAACCATCCAAACCCAAAATTGAAGCAACCAAACTCCCTTTTGATACCCTCGGACATACACAAGCCCAAAACCACCAAGAAGCACCGAAAGAAATGCATCAAAACCCGTTTCATCCAATCGAAAAGAAAAAAAAATGATTTTAAGAACAAAACCCGACTTTTTGAAACATAAACTAACTATTCATGGATTTATAAAACGGTAAAAACATACATGATTACACGTAGCACCCTTGTAAGACATGAGAGTCTTGAATTCTACCTCGTTGAGTTAAAAACTCGACGCTTCGATCCACGTGCAAAATCAAACTTTGTCAGAATAAAATTATGTCCGAATGAAAGCGTAACCCACCACGAGAATACTAAGGATCCGTTATTTGATCATCGAAAACTAAGCCCGGGCCCCCGAGAAGTTAGAGAGAAGGCAGAGCGTTTGGTGGGTTTCAAATCTAGAGAGATGAAAAATCTTGAAAAATATCTAAAGATAGATATTTATAGGCTCGTGATTTTTTTTTTGAAATTTGCATCACGACGCCTAACGGTCCAGGGAACCAACCCCACATACATATCTAAACCCAAATATGCATAAAAACATATATGAACATGCTGTAACGAAAACCATAAACACGTGCCGAAAAAATGTCAAAAAAAAAAACAGGTCAGGGTCTCACAACTTTACCCCTCTTAAAGGAATTTCATTCCCGAAATTCACCACAAGGTCAAAAGGGAAACAACCCGTCGGTCACCATCGACGCGGGCGTGAGAGAGATAGTTAGCCAAACCATTCCTAGGATACAGTCAAACAAGGTCATATATTCTAAATAACAGCTAACTATCTCGAAGACACAGGATCTACAACTCGTCTCAACCTCACACCCTCACCAACCGCTGTCTCAACACAGCACACCACTCACGGAGTCCATCACCAACTCTACAACAACTGAAAAGAAGAAACATGATACTTCCAGGTCGATAAGAACACTGGCCCAAAGTCTGCATACTCAGAAAGTACCTCTGGTCGCTGGAGTAATAACCGCATCATCAGGCACAACCGGTGCCCTGAAAGAACTAGGAGCTGCGAGGGCATAGACTCGACCCTGCGTCATCCTGGTCTGTGCGCCATAGCCAGGCACTGTCGGTTGCCGTACTGACTGAATTAAAATACCCCCATCTCCAACCTGAAAAGTTTGAATTGTGGGATGCTGCTGTCGATCCTTCACAAACGAACTCTCTAGTGTGCCTACCGTGCTCGGTGCATTCTCTCTCTATGGATAGTTCCTACGAATATGTCCAGTCTGGCCACATCCAAAACAAATTGGCGATCCCCTCCCCTGTGACTAAACCGGTGTGGGACATTGGGACTACCTCAACTGTGGATCCCGATACTGCCTCGGCTACAGGCAATCTGGCACACGATGCCCCGACTGTCCACATCGATAATATATAATCTCCCTCTACTCTAGCCTCCTCGACGAAGCCACCGATGGTGCTAGTGCAGAAAACTGCTGTGGTAATCCGTATGGATGAAAACTAACGCCAGATGACTTTTGCCTCTTGCCGGAACGCCCACTTGTCTGTGCCTCTGTCCAACCCTGCGGTGTCTTGGCCTCCCTGAAAACCCGAATCTCAGTCAAAATGTTCTCAATCCTTGCTGCTGCCTCCACCCGCTCTGTAAAAACACACAGCCCCATGCTGGCCATTCGCTCTTTGATCGCCGGCCTCAAACCCTGCTCAAACCTCCTTGACCGTAGCTCGTCTGTACTCACCAACTCTGGCACAAATTGGGACAGACTGGTAAACCTAGCCTCGTACTGCATAATACCCATTGCTACCTGAGTGAGAGCATAGAACTCCTCCCTGTACAAGTCTCTCGATGAAGCTGGAAAATACTTCTCTAGAAAAACCCCTGTGAAAGCTGCCCACGTGCCCTCCACAGTATTCTGGGCATATTTTCACCACTCGTGAGCATTCCCTCTCAACTGAAAAGTAACAATAGGAACCCGCAAATCGTCCTCCACTATCTGCAGTGTATCAATGATCTGAGTCACCAGCTCCAACCACTCTGTCACTACTGTAGAATTAGGATCCCCAGCAAAGGTAGGAGGATCCATACGCCTGAACTCCCGCATCGCCACCGTTGCCCTCAACTCGGGTTCTCTCTCTCTCCCTCTAGCGGTCTCAACCAGATGCTGGATGAAGCTAACTAGCACACGCAGCAACTCAATCGCGTCCAACGATCCCTGGGGAGCATTTGCATCCCCAGCATCAGGGATAGGCACATCACGTCTATATGAAAGAAACACATAACATATGATGTAGCATATCGCATGAATATAAACACTAACCACATACTAATCACATAATCACATAGGTTCATGCCAAACAAACAACACATATCGAGGAGAATCGACAAAAGTGACGCATTAATTTGGATAACCTATTTAGATTCCTTGCTAAAATACACGTCAGCTACATGCATTTTTGACTTGGCTTCTAAATTTGTTACTCCAAACGCCAAAAGGAAAGATTAATCAATCCTAATATTCAACTCCCATGCTCACATATACACAACATCCATGTATTCAACACGCTATCATGCTCGTTCTATCAAAATATCTAAACACATGCAGTCAAGCACACGCAATCAACCTCACACGGTGATGCACCCTCTTTCCACGACTCTTAGGTATTCGAACCCAGTGCTCTTATACCATTCTGTTATGCCCCAAATTTCGGGTCACGTGAAACACCCATAAACAACCATATAAAATACCCAACCCGATATTTACTCACAAAATAAAACATACATGCATTAAATATAACCACCAAAAAGGCATTCAATACAAGGTTCCAACACTGAGAACATGTTATAACCATAGATGATCCAAAGAAAATAAAAAGGAAGAATACAGATCTTCCGCCACCAACCGGCTTCTCCAGATCAACCTGCGTGAGCGGTACCTAGAAAATATTTTAAATCCCACACTGTGAGCCAAAGCTCAGCAGAAACTAGACAAGCATGAAATAAAAGCTAAACATGCTAGGAAAACAATGTGCAGTTTTCAATTCATACGAGCCTTGAAAATGGTTTTGAAAACGATTTTATATCACAACTCATACGAGTCTCAAGAGAAAACATTTAAAAAACGGTTTTATATCACTGCTTATACGAACCTCGAAAATAGTTTGATATGTAGACTATAATGCTTCACAAGCAAGAATAGACTCCTACGATCCCTGACTCCCATGAGCCCCACATGCAATAGTTCTATCAAATACATGAAGGTTCATACTCAACACATGCCATCCACATAACGCAACACATCCATCTTCTCGGATTTCCACCGAAGGACCATATACACCCCAACCAATTGCCTTGTTAACCAGAGTTAACATATATCTTCACGGATTTTTACCATAGGACCATATACGCCCCCCTCAATATACATCTTCACAGGTTTACACCGTAGGACCCTATATGCCTCTCAATATACATCTTCACGGGTTTGCACCGTAGGACCATATACGCCCCTCAATATACATCTTCACGGGTTTACACCGTATGACTATATAAGCCCCTAAATATACATCTTCATGGGTTTACACCGTAGGACCATATACGCCCCTCAATATACATTAAAACTAGAGTTTTAACCAGTGCAACACATGCATATATAAAATCATAGCTTTAGATGCACCAAAACCAGATAAGACTATATATTCGTTCTACAACATGCATGAATAAAACTAGAGTTTTAAATGCACAATCACGTATAAACACTACGTATCACATAGCGACGCCACATAACCCATCACGACATCACATGCCACACAACCCGATATCCACCCACAAAACGGTTTTTTATAAACGTTTTCACAAAACACTGGCTTTTCCCAAAAGCCCCATCTTTTAGAAAAAGAACATCAAACCTAACACGACCCACACCCAAAAATGAACAAACACCACGCACACAACCATACACTAATAACTCACATCTAACTATGCACCAACAACACGATTTACAAAACCACGTCACCCCCGAGGACGACAGTATAACATAGACAAACCCCCAAGGCCATAACACGACCACCAAAACAAGGAACTAAACCCCAAGGAATAAGAAATTTGATAAAAAGTACCAAAAAGAATGAAAAATAAACTTTTCCAAGACATTTGGTCAAAAACATATGAAAAACTGTTAAGAAAGGTTAACATACCCTCATTATTTTGGTCATAACTTTTTCTACAAAAAGAATTTTATTGTGAGAGTGGTGTCATTGGAATGAAGACTTTCGGAGCTTCAATTTGAGTACAAAAATGACCCAATTCGGAGTCAGGATGAGGGAGATACACTAATTTTGAAAACAAATTTTCAACCAACGAAAACAGACCGTAGGTTAAACTGCTCGAGCGGTCTGTCCAGCGGTCTAGCCTGCAATAAGAAGCTGAGAATACCCCAAGACTGCCCTCTAGACCGCTCAACCGGTCCCACGAACTGTCCTGCGTCGAGAACTGACCTTTCTACTAAAATTTGAAGCCAACAACCATCCAAACCCAAAATTGAAGCAACAAAACTCCCTTTCGATACCCTCGGATATACACAAGCCTAAAACCACCAAGAAACACCGAAAGAAATGCATCAAAACCCATTTCATCCAATCGAAAACAACTAAAAAATGGTTTTAAGAACAAAACCCGACTTTTTGAAACATAAACCAACTTTTCATGGATTTTTAAAACGATAAAAACACGCACGATTACACGTAGCACCCTTATAAGACATGAGAGTCTAGGATCCTACCTCGTTGAGTTAAAAACT
>JAULJZ010127481.1:0-11014 GCA_032270985.1 Heliamphora pulchella | reverse complement strand
TCTCTTCTGTTTCATTTAAAAATATAAAATAAATAGTTAGATTTTCTTTAGTTTAAATAGCACTTTCTAACCTTTTTTATTTTACCTTTCTTTTATAAACTTTTTCTTTATTTTCTTTTTCTTTAATCTTTAGGTGTTCTCTTGTCATTCTTTTTTTATTTTACTTACTTTTATACAATTTGATAACATGCATAGTAGTTTTAGAGAATGTTTTGTTTATTTCATTTGAAAGCATGTTTAAATTAGTTTAGAATTTTGGTAATATTATTAGCAAAGTTTATGTCTATTTTTTTAGCATATTTGATTTTAAAGGCTTTTAGCATATTTTTGTTCTTTTATTTAGTTTAGGTTATTTTAATAATATTGCATTAGGGTTTGCTGCATGTATCATTTAGTTAGAAATTGCATGCCATAGGACTTAGAATTTTTATTTCTTCATTTGCTTTATTTTGACGTTCTATATACATATATTATGTATTTTTCATATTTAATTTTGGATATTCTCTTTTTGCCTCTATTTTCTTTATTTGTATGTATTTGAGAAATCTTATTAAAAAACTAATGATAATTAGTAGAGACCAATCTTACGGTTGGACGAACGGAGTGCCTAACACCTTTCTCGATTCGTACCTTAGCCTCCGAACCCTCTTTCTCTTGTTAAACATTTTAAAAATCAGTATCTATTTTTATTTTTCTTAATTTTTTTCAAAAACGAAGTGGCGACTCTGTTTTTACCAAAAAAGAATTTTTAAAATTTATCTTTCAACGTGTTAAAATACTTTCCAAACATCATTTGAATTTCTTTATTTTTGACCATTTTCAAAAATTCTAAAATTTTGGTGCCACAGTATTTTATGGTGACTCTGCTGGGGATTGGTTTATAAAATCAAATAAGAGAGCTAAACTTGAAATATCATCTTAGTATGTATTTCTCATTTGCATTATCTCGTGCATGTGCATTGTTCTTCAACCCTCCTGCCTGGTTGACCCGATGCGCCGATCGTTTATCCATTTCGAGGATTGTTAAGAAGGCAGGCAAGCCTTACTGATTGTACGCTTTCATAGGTGCAGTAAAAGATTTTGGACGTACCGTTTGAACATGTCCTACACCACTCCAAGCATGAGAGGTATATACCCGGCTCTATTAAGAAGGTACCCTATTCGATTGACCAAAATCAGACTTTTGCATATAAGTAGCTTAGAACCCTCCATTAGGTGCTGCTGACCTTAGTAGGATTATGTGTTTTCTTAATTATATGTTTTGTTTGCGTCTGTTAGGATTGTTTGTTTGGCTTAGGCTAGTTCTTTTTCAGGTTCGGCCCAAGTCCTCTGTTATCCCTTGTTGTTTAGGTTAGCTTTTCCTTCGAATTCTTACCCGGGTTTTGTTCTTCGCCTTGTTTTGTTTTCGTGTTATAGTTTTCCTTTAGGGGTCATGCCCATGTTTTATTTTGAAGCCTCTAGGATAGTTTCTCTCTCCTTCGGGTTCTTCACAGGTTGGTTTCTTTCCCGTTGTTGTACTAGGCTCGCTTCCTTCAAACCTTTGTTATACCAGTGTGAGCTAGTCTTGCTTTTCTACCGGAGTGCTGCCTGTTTTCCTTTAGAATCCTAGATCGAATCGGTCTCTTGAGCGTTAGAACTATTTTCTTATCGGATGCTGCCCGTTTCTCTAATTAGGTAAACCTTCCCTCTAGAATTTGGTTAATCTTCTCCTTAGCCATCATTTCAGGTCATCCTGTTGTTATGCTGCCAGTATGAGCCTAGTAAGAGCATTGTTTCAGTTTTAGTGATTATCTTCTTATGGTTTGCTGTTTTGGGTATTCAAACTATTCGCTATCTGTCGTCAGAATTTTTGTCCGGAAGTGTTTGATACTGGTTATTCTATTTTTGGGATCCAGGTTTTTTTGGGTCTAGTTCATTGAGTCGAGAAGATTACAGTCGACACGTGTCTGGGCTAGGTCAGTGACAGGCAAACTCTATTGGATTTATAAATAGCCAGCCTAATCATCTAAGATGGCAGAAATTGAAGTTAATCTGACAGCCTTGATGAGGGCGATCACTGAGATATAGAGAGCTGCAGAGCAGCAAATCTAGGCTCAAAATCAGTGTCAAGCGCAAATCTGGGCAATTCAGGCCCGTCTGTCCGGCGTAAATGGACACCCAAATGATACGAATGAGAACGGTGAAGACTTTTGGGATGATAACCAGGGACAAGACATACTGCAAGTTGACGTGCCACATCGGGTTCCCTGCCCGATGGTAGTGGAGGAAGAAATTACTGCCCAGTCTAGGGAGTCCGCACTGGCAAAAAAGATTGATCGAGAGGGAGTCCGCACTGGCGAAAAAGATTAATCAAGTGGAGAAGGTACTGGGAAAGGCAAAGAGAGTGAAAGAATACATGCTGGATGTATGCGGTTTGTGCTTATTTCCAGATGCTAAACTGCCCGAAAAACTCAAAATGCCAAAGATGGAGAAGTTTGATGGCACTAGAGACCCCCAGATTTATCTGAGGATGTATGTTGGAACTCTCTCCCCCATAGGGATTGACGATAAGCTCAAGGCCCAATTGCTCCATCGATTACTTTCCAAGGCAGCACAAAGGTAGTTTCTTTCTTTAGATGTGGCTAAGACTACAACTTGAAAAGATATAGCCATTACTTTCATCAGTCAGTATAATCATAACATCCAGTGGGATGTCACCACCCGAGAGCTAGAAATAACCCATCAAGAAAATTAGGAATTATATGTTGATTTCCTAACCCAGTGGAGAGGCAAGGCAGCCAAGATGACGAACCGGCCTACTGAGAAAGAACAAGTGAGAATTGTGGTGAAAAATCTACAGTTCCATCTGAAGCGTTACCTTATCACACAGTCGCTCTCTATCTTTGAGCACCTATTTGACACTGGGGTACAGATTGAGGATGCCATTCAGTCTAAAGATATTGAGAAAGTCGTGCCCAGTCAGAAACTAAGAAGGACCTTCACTGCTAACAACTAAAATTAGTCTGCTTTTGCCAACGTCATTTTTTACTCGAACGAGGTTAACCTTTTATTCGCCTAACAATCAAACAATACCCAACAGTCAAACCACGGCCAGCAGCCGCAACAAAGGCTGAGGAGAGTCTGCACTCCCCCCAATATTTTATTATCCATAACCCTGAATCAACTTGTCGAGAAAAGGCTTATCAAGCTATTGGACCCTATGCCCATACCTGATCCCCTACCACTGCGGTATAATGCTTCTCAATACTGTGCCTACCACTAGGGTCACGGACATTTAACTGATAAGTGCATGAGGCTGTGTCATGAGATCCAGGATCTCATCGACAACAAAGTAATCCCTCCACCATTTGTCACTCCAAAGCCAAATGTCACGACCAACCCTCTACCAAACCATGCCAAGTAAGCTGGGGTAAACTGCATGTCTCTAGGGCAATTAGAAGATCTGAGCCAGTACATCTGTTCAGCGCATTTGCCACGCTCGCATGTTTTAGTTACCGAGGATTAGGCAGCCTGTTCACTTACTATGGATGGAAACGGCTAGTATATGATGGAAGAATGGAATGATGATGCTTGGAAAGGGTATTAGATGGTCATCCAGGTTAATCAACAAGAAGAAGAGGAACGTAATGAAGAGAACGATTGGCCTTTGGACTATCCAGCGCGGCTATATGGACTTGGCCATGTGCTTGACAGGATTACTCTTCCCCGGCTTTTTGGGGAGGAGATATATGTTGATGACATGTAATCTTATTGGTTAGTGAGGGTTGTGTTGAAATCAGATGGGGCTGAATGGACCAACTTTTGGATCGCTCGAGAATAGCAAGTGGGTTTTATTGGAGAGGACATCTAGGAAGAGGTTGACAATACGTGGGCCATTGAGGATGACGAGGAAACAAGAGGAAGAGTAATGATCAATGATTTAAATGATCTATGGGCATTTGAAACTCCCCTGTGCGTGGATGAGGTAAGGCATACTGAAAGTATAATGCCAAAATTGTGGTATCCCGAGAAAGGCGTGGAACATCTAACCAGGAGTGGGCGGCATTTCAAGCCGGCTCAGTTGGAAAAAGGGCAATCAAGCGGAAAAAGGAAAGAAAAGGAACCAGAAGAAGAGTACGATGCTGTGCTAAAGCAGCTGAAGAAAACACAGGCTAACATTAGCATATGGGGCTTGCTGATGACTTCACATTGGCACCGACAAGCTGTGTTGAAAGTTCTGAACAAAGCTAATGTATTGATAGACGTGACCCTTGAACGGTTTATTGGATTAATATTTCCAGTTGTAGAGCCAAAAGTGATTTTTTTCAGAGAAGGATTTACCATTAGAAGGAAAGAATCGCAATAAGCCTTTGCACATTACAGTTAAGTGTCTAGAAAAGTGGGTCCCGATAACACTCATTGACAACGGTTCAGCCTTGAACATTTGTCTACTCAGGACTTCAGTTTGCTTGGGAATGAAGCCAGACCAATTCACACTCTGTAGTCAAGGAGTCCAGGCCTACAATAACACGAGGAGAGATGTGTTGGGATTGGTATCATTTGCAGTATCAGTGGGGCCTCTGGAGACGTTAGTTGAATTCCATGTGTTGGACGTGTCGGCTTCCTTCAATTTGTTGTTGGGAAGGCCATGGCTGCACAATCCAAGCATCCAGGCAGTACCATCTACCCTCCACCAAAAGCTAAAGTTGATAAAGAATGAGGTAGTGAGAACCATCTACAGAGAAGATAGTATTCAACCTCCAAGAGGAGAGGGCTTAACTCTCTTGGAGGTTCAGCATGAAGAAGAGGATGTGTCCTTGAGTGGGTTCCAATGTGATGAAGCTTAAGCTGTGCAGATGCTGTTGAAGGAAGAGGAAAATTACATCAACCTGTGAGCGGTTATAATGATGAGGTAAATGTCTTACTTTCCAAGAATGGGGTTGGGTCGCAAACAACAGGGTATTCCGGAACCTATCTAGGTATTGCCAGCTTCACGCCGTTTCAGTCTGGAGTATAAGCCAACAAAAGAAGATTTAGAAGGGCCTAAAAGGGGACAGAAGACTAATTACTTAGGAACGCTCAACGGTTACTTTGTCAAAGAAGGAGAAGATTTTCTGTACTGTAGCTTCCTGGAGCCGTGGATCGATGAAGAAATCAACCAGAAGCTGCCAGGACTGGAGATCTTCTTCGGCCATCAATTTTCTGATACGGAAGAAGATGAAACAGTGAGAAGAGAAGAGGAAGAAAAGAAGAACCAAGGGGAGGATTGGGCTTGCAAGCTTGATGGCATCGATATGGGAGTGTTATTCAGTGAAAAGTGGCTCAACTGCATGTTACTAACCAGGACTGCTTCATGATGGGTTTCAGTGCACCAGCCGACTGCACCAAGCTCATTGTAGATACGGCTGCAAAGGAAGTAAATAATTGGACCTTAGAGTTTTGTAATGTGTATGCTGCATGCTCTAAGTCTGAGTCAAAGTCTGTAGTTGAGAGCACGTCTGTTTGTGCATCTCTCCCTGTTTATGCTTTCGAGTTTGTAATCCTTTCTTCCTTCAATGAAATAAATGAGATTTCTGGTTACTCTACTTTGTTTGATTTATTTCATATACTTTCCGACGATTTTGAATTCGACAGGGATATTCCCAAAGAAATAAAACATTTAATAAAAAGAGAAGAAGAAATGCACGCTCAACCAATAATTGAAGAAACTTTGTCAATAAATCTGGATAATGAAAATGTGGAGGCTAGCTTGGTTGGCTTGAGCTGCCTGCCTCATATCTATCACCCAGGGTTCAACACCCTGGGGCCCCATTCCCCCAATTACCTAGCAAAAAAAAAAAGGGTAATGAAACTAACCCACAAAATGTACAAATTGGTTCTTCTTTATCCTTAGTTGAACGCGAAAAATTAATAACTTTATTAAAAGAATTCAAGAATGTATTTGCATGGTCTTACGAGGATATACCCAAAATTGATCCTGACATTGTTTGCCATCATATCCCCTTGTACCCTGATGTTAAATTGATCAAACAAAAATTGAGACGGATTCGGCCAGAATGAGCTTTGAAGATCAAAGAAGAAGTTGCCAAACAAATCAATGCAGGATTCTTGACGGTAACCGGGTATCTGTAGTGGGTAGCTAATATCGTGCTAGTGTTAAAGAAGGACGGTCATATCCGAGTCTGTGTAGATTTTTGAGATCTCAACAAGGCTAGCACAAAGGATGACTTTCCACTGCCACACATAGATGTTTTGGTAGACAGTACGGTAGGGCATGCCTTGTTATCATTCATGGATGGCTTCTCCAGGTACAATCAGATTCTGATGGATCTTGAGGACAGAGAAAAGACGACATTCACCACGCTCTAGAGCACTTATTGTTATCTTGTAATGCCGTTTGGTTTGAAAAATGCAGGGGCAACCTATCATAGGGCTGCTACTACTTTACTGCATGACATGATACATATGGAAGTTGAGGTGTATGTGGATGATATGATAGTCAAGTCCAAGGATCAAGATGGCCACATCATAGTGTTGCGAAAGTTCTTTGAAAGGATTCAGAAATACAAGATGTGGCTCAACCCACAGAAGTGGGCCTTTGGAGTTACGCCAAAAAAATGCTTGGATTTATGATAACTCAACGGGGCATCGAAGTTGACCCCTTAAAGATTAAAGCAATCTTGGAAATGCATCCCCTGCGGACCGAGCGAGAAGTCAGGGGCTTTCTGGGTAAAATACAGTTTATCAGTCGATTCATCGCAAAATTGATAACTACCTATGAGCCGATCATCCTTCTGCTGAAGAAAGGAGTCGAGTTAGAATGGGATCAGAAATGCCAAGATGCTTTTGGAGCTGTACGATAGTACTTGCAAAATTTACCTGTTTAAGCTCTTCCCAAACCTAATAAGCGACTGATCCTCTATTTTTCAGTGATTGATTCAACTATGGGATGCATGCTGGCACAAGAGGATGAAACCAGAACTGGAAAGGCGGTCTACTACTTAAGCAAGAAGATGGCTGGGCTAAAAATTAAGTACACACCACTAGAAAAGACATGTTGGGCTTTGGTTTGGGCTTCTTGAAAACTGAGGCATTACATTCTGTCATTCACGGTGAATATCATCTCCCGGATGGACCCGTTAAAGTACCATTTTAAAAGCCAACACTAATAGGAAGGTTGGCTCGGTGGTTGTTATTATTATCAGAGTTTGATATTAAATATATCATCCGAAAGTCAGTCAAGGGTAGAGTAGTGGCAGAAATCCTGGCCGACCAACCAGTTGAGAGAGATGAAAGCACTGAATTTTAGATTCTTGACAAACAGTTGATGAAAGTCAAAGATGACAAGTGGACTCTATACTTTGACGGTGCGTCCAACTAATATGGTTATGGAATAGGAGTCCTTCTCACTCCCGATGAATCACACGTCCCCTTGTCTTTGAAGCTTAATTTTGAAGTTACCAACAATCAAGCTGAGTATGAAGCATGTTTAGTTGGATTGGAGGCAGCCTTAGAATTAGGGGCAAAGAAGTTGGAAGTAGTCAAAGACTCGGCATTGGTAGTTTCACAAGCAAGAGGAGAATGGAAAGTTAGGGACGTAACATTGATTCTATACCATCAACAGCTGGAGAAGCTAATAGCATGTTTTGAATCAATGATCTTTACCCATGTGCCAAGACTGCAAAACAAGTTCGCCGACGCACTAGCCACCCTAGCATCCATGATTGACATCCCACTCAGGGTCAGAATGAGGCCACTAATAATCGAGCAGAAGAGAAAGCCGGCATACGAGATGACAACTGCTATTGAGGAGAGCATCGATGAACTGTCGTGGTATTTTGACATTCAAAACTTCGTGGAGAAGGGAGAATAGTCCAAGTTTGCTAGTAAGAAGGATAAAAGGGCAATACAAAGACAATCAGCACAATTTGTCATTTGCAGGGGAAGGCTATACAAACGAGGTTATTTTGGAGTTAACAAGTTGTGTGTCAGCACGGAAGAAGGCCAAGAGCTGATGAAAGAGATCCACGCGGGAGTCTATGGGCCTTACATGAGTGGAAACATGTTAGCCAAGAAGATCCTACGACAAGGGTATTTTTAGATGACAATGGAGACAGGCTGTATATAGTTCGTGCGAAGGTGCCCTAAGTGTTAGATCCACGAAAACCTTATGCACGTTCTCCCATCTTAACTGTATAACCTGATATCACCATAGCCATTTTTAGTTTGGGGCATTGATGTGATCGGCAGCGTAACACCAAAGGCGTCAAATGGGCATGAGTTTATTTTAGTGTCCATTGACTACTTTACCAAGTGGGTGGAAGTAACCTCCTACTCGGTATTGAAAGCCTTTCATGTTGCTAAGTTTTTCAAGCAGAACATCATTTGGCGGTACGGGGTCCCTCATGAGGTAATCTCGGATAATGGCTCACATTTTCAAGGTGAGGTCTTGGAACTCTTTGAAGAATACCGGATAGTGGCCTACAAGTCATCACCAAACTGGCCGCAGACCAATGGAGCAGTCGAGGAAGCAAACAAGAACATTAAGAAGATCTTACAAAAGATGATCAACTCACATAAGGATTGACCGAAACATCTACCGTTTGCACTCTAGGGATACAGGACGTCGATCAGAACTTCAACAAGAACTATTCCATACTCTTTAGTGTACGGGATGGAAGCTGTGATTCCCATTGAGGTGAAAATCCCTACGCTAAGAACAGTGGCCGAGGCCAGTATTTCAAAAGCAGAATGATAGAGGAACCGGATGGAAGAGTTGCTCTTGTTTGACAAAAGAAGGCTGCAGGCTCTGTTTCATGTACAAGGATACCAAAGGAGGATAGCTCGAGCATTCAATAAAAAGGTCAAGACCCGGGATCTCAGAAAAGGCGACTTGGTTCTTAAGGAAATCAGGGCTCCTATCTTCGACCCAAGAGGCAAGTTCAAGCCGAACTGGTCCAGACCATTTTTTATCAAAACCATCATGACCTGTGGTGCAGTCATTATTATGGATCTGGATGGTAATGTGTTCTCTACTCTAGTAAACCTCGACTAGCTCAAAAAGTACTATCCTTGAGGTAAAAATAAAGATAAAACAAAAGCTCGCTGAGTTGAAAACTGAAAAGGAGATTCAGGCAAAAGTTAAAGCAGCCGCAAGGCTGAAAATCTGAAATGGCGATCTTGGCAAAAGTTAGCGCATCACAAAAGGAGAGCATCAATACCCGAGAGCAAATTAAGCCCGAACTACGTTATGGTCTGATTCCATTTTCTTGGGATACGTAGGCGGCTTCTTTTAAGAAGTCCGGCCATATTCTTTGTTATTAACCACCTTTGAATCGGAGTAAGACCAACGCAAACTTAATTTGGATTTTGATAATAAAGTTCTTTAATTGAACCGAAAAACTTTGGATAATTTTGAACCTTGTTTTCATTACTTTAGCTTCAGATTACAAAGTTTTGAAAATAAAAGGGAGGGAGCGCAAGTCCCAAACTTTACAAATAAACTAAAAAAAAAATTGTGAAATTTTTAAAACAAAGCAGGAGGCCTCAAATCTTCCCCCTTTTTGCTGCTTGTTTTCCATCTTCTTTATCTTTTTGCTCCCTATCATGCATCAACCATGTCCTGTACTCGGTAGAAATCTCGGGACACTGCATCTCCTGCATCTCCATTCGTGAACGAGACGGCCAGGCATCTTGATATAATGCTAAAAACGGAGCCCCGCAGTGCAGATGAAAATAAATAACCTTGGATACAGCGAAAGATGACCCGACTATGACCGAACTGCCGCATGATCCGATGAGAATAATAGAAAGTAGTCTGACACAGACCAATTAGCAGAACTCTAGAGTGATCCATAGTAGTCAGAGTCATGGCAGGGATCCGCCACCAGGGGCACTGCCAGGTGATATCTGAGCCAGTCAGAGAAGAGAAGTACTATCGCCAACCTGCCTCGATGTTGCATATCTAGTAGTAAGGTCGAGAAAGGAAAGCTGCAGCACTGTGCCTATCAGTAGGTGATTTCTGTACAAGATTTACTTTCTCCACCAGCCAGATCTATAACAAAAGTTAGATCAAAAAGAGAAAAGCCTTGCGGTATGACAAAAGTCTGATAAAGAGAAATGTTTGAGCTTACCTGAAGAAGCAAGGGGCTACCGGTAAAAGTAGTGGTCTCACCACGATGAATAGCATCTAGTCCCAACAGTATCTCGGCTAAGACAAGTGGTACAAAATCCTTCTCCATCCACATCTGACCTACGACGTCAACCAGTGTGCAAGTAACTCGCCCGTCATGAGGGATAAGAAGATATTGGGCAAGAAGACAGAAACAAAGGACATAATGACATCGCAGCTGAAAGTTGAGGTTGCTAAGGTCGCCAGTAGGACGGAACCTCTCAATAATCCATGAAATGTTAAGGCAGTCACCTGATGTCAGAAGAAAAGCTTCTTTCCTAGACAGGCCACAGAATTGCATCACCTGTTGCCGAGCCAAAAGGAAGAAAGTGGAAACACCAACAGAGCTCCGTGGAGTCAGGTCTAAAATAGCAGTAAACTCCTCTACAGTGGGGCATAGCTCTTCGAGGTCGAATTAGAAGACGTGAGACTGCGGATTCCATAGTTGAGTGGCAGCTTTCAATAATGGTACATCAATCTTTATGGCCATTAGAAAAAATAAGGAGTTGATACCGAAAGGGGCAACGTTGAAACGTTCGATATGAGAGAATGCCTCAACCCATGTAGAAAGGGGATTAACCATTTTGGGATGAGAAGTGACAGAAAATGGGGTTTCTAGGATCGTATTTATAAGGCATGAAAAGACTGAAGATCGAAAAAGCAGCAAAAGGTGTAGTCGTTGTGGCGACCACCACCTTAGAGTGGGGGACCACCAACTTGAAAGGACACTGTACAGTGACATCATCCCTTTGACCAGGCGACTGCCAGGTTAGATGTGGCGACCTCTATGTTGGATTATGGCGACCGCCATGTTAAAAGGTGGCGGGCATGCATCAATTTGTGATTTTTGTACTCTGTGTAAAT